>JAIUCV010000025.1:4643166-4893166 GCA_026724425.1 Erythrophleum ivorense | reverse complement strand
GGTCCGAGTCAAATAGTAATGATTCGAAGCACTTCTTTTTACACTATTTCAGAAACCCAAGGACTCAATCGTATGGACATGTAACATACAGGATTTCCAATCCTAGCAGGAAAAGGAGGGAAACGGATACTCAATTTCAAGTGAGTAAACAGAATTCCATACTCGATCTCATAGATAAATAAAGAATTCTGTGGAAAGCCATATTCGATGAAAGTTGTATGTACGGCTTGGAGGGAGATCTTTCATATCTTTCGAGATCCACCCTACAATATGGGGTCAAAAAGCCAAAATAAATGATTTTAACCCTTATAAAAATAAAAATAAAATAGATTCTTGAACCCCTTTCATGCTCATGTCACATCGAGGTACTGCAGAAGAAAAAATCGTAAAATCCAATCCAATTTATCGTAATCGATTAGTTAACATGTTGGTTAACTGTATTCTGAAACACGGAAAAAAATCATTGGCTTATCAAATTATCTATCGAGCCATGAAAAGGATTCAACAAAAGACAGAAACAAATCAACTATCTATTTTACGTCAAGCAATACGTGAAGTAACTCTCGATATAGCAGTAAAAGCAAGACATGTAGGCGGATCGACTCATCAAGTTCCCATTGAAATAGGATCCATACAAGGAAAAGCACTTCCCATTCGCTGGTTATTAGGGGCATCCCGAAAACGTCTGGGTCGAAATATGGCTTTCAAATTAAGTTCTGAATTAGTGGATGCTGCCAAAGGGAGTGGCGATGCCATACACAAAAAGGAAGGGACTCCGCCTACATCACCATTCAATATTTCTTGGCCCACTATTGGCCAAACCACCTAGGCGCTAAGTCCAATATGAGTAGGATCGCTTAGCCATGCTTCATAATTGGAAAAACGAGCACCATGAAAATACATGCCACTCAGCCAAAGAAAGATGATGGAGAGTTGGCCGAAATGGGCACTAAATACTTTTTGGGAAATCTCCTCTAAATCACTAGTATGGCTATCGAAATCATGAGCATCAGCATGTAGGTTCCAAATCCAAGTAGTAGTATCAGGTCTCTTAGCTATTGTTCCACTGCGATACCAATCAAAAAGATGGTTGTCGCTACTGGATGACAAAATGGGTTTTGGAATTTATTAACATTCTCCAAAAAGGGTACTATTAATAATCCCGCTAGTACCGAAACCATTAAAAGAACACCCAATAACTTATTGGGCACTGTACACAGTATTTGAAAGATGGGAAAGAAATACCATTCAGGCAATACTTCCAAAGGAGTTGTAAATGGATCCGTGGGTTCCCCAATCATTGATGGTTCTAGAACCACTAAGCCTACGTTACAAGCAATAGTACCTAGAATTACTACCGGAAAAATATATAAAAGATCATTGGGCCATGTGAGTTCTCCGTAATAATTATGACCCATTCCTTTAGCCAATTTAGCTCTTAATACAAGATCATTCAAGTTAGGTTTTTTGTTCTTTGGCCCATAATTGAGCTTAGTTAAGTCTAGTCAATATGTTTTGATGTTATAGCCTAATGAGAATTGAGTTTTCATACTAAAAGTTATGTTTGAATTACATGATGTATATGAATCACATCTTGCACCACATGCTTTGCATTTCTTTATGGCATTCTTTATGTGTTGATATGATTGAGATTTGCTACTAAAATTCTCTCTAGAATCTCATCCATGTTCTTTCTACTAACTATTTCAGGTTTTCCAAGCAAAGGAAAATAAATTGAGATGAGCTAGGCCTTAGAGAAAATAGTGTAACTAGGATTTTGTAATGTATACTTACTTAATGTACATGATATGCTTGAAGGGATAGTAAGCATGTGTATATACGATGAACTTATATGTAAATGATAAGTTTATGTAATAGAAACATGTATATGAGCTTGAAAACATGAATATGGAGCCATTTTGATGTATGATTGGATGATTGGTACATAAACTTATGTATAGGAAGCAATATGGTTTATGTGTACACTTGGATGTTGAAGAGTCATATTTTGATGCAAGACACATTTCATGCATTGGACCTTATGGAGATGATGTTTACAATGGTTAAATTTTGCTCAAAGTGAGAGAGAGCAAATTAGAGGCCAATTAGACTACTTTAAAATCAAATTTCAGTCCAAATGAATCATAAATTATACCCTTGATAGTCAAAATGAATTAGTTTGGGACTAAAATTTGGCATACAATTATAGAATTTATAGAGTTTTCTAACAAGCTAAGGATGAGAATTTTTGGAGCTATATAAAATATTTTATATTTAAGTTGGCAAAATTATACAGATTTGCACTAGGTACTGTAGCTATTGTTTTCATAGGTTTTGAAGGGCCAATAAATTCAATTTTACTTGAAATTTTTACAATATAAAGTTCACATCATAAGTTTTTTGTAAACACCTTATTTGCGTAAATCAAAATTACATAACCCAAGTTATGAATTTTTGAAATTCAAGGATTTATTATGTCAAAGAGGCCAAAATGGGCTATGTGACTTCCATATGCAAATGGGACTCAAGTCTTGCTCTTATGGATAAAAAAAAACTTATCTATGGTGATCATGAGTGAAAAAGAAATGAAAACCAAATTTCGACCCCTATAGCTCCAGTAAGTATGGAAAACGGACTAAAATTTGTCACTAAAAGTTATGTAATGATTATGAAATCGTCACTTTAAAATGGAAATCATATAAAATAGTTAAGTAAAGCTAGTAATTGTAACACCATATATCTCTAGCTCATATCACAACATTCACATGCTTGACATTCATAATTTCCATGAAAGAGCAAGAAATAGGAGTTAAAATAATGTATTTTCTTGCGTTGTGTCAAGTATGAAAATTCCATTCGGTATCATATAGACCGTGTGAGCTCATACAACATATTCTCATATTTAATTACATGGATACAACTCAGTTACATCATGAAATGTGGCTTCCAACTCATGGAACTTGAAAGGAAGCTTAAAATATACAAACACATTTTTTCGGACAGAAATTGGCTCATTTTTGTTACAACTTTGAAAAATCATAACTAAATCTAAAAAAATAAAAATTATACATTCTTAGCATTCTAGAAAGCTACAGATGTCTAATTTATAGTAAAAATATATTTGGACCATGACATCCATCAAAAAGGACATTTAACATTCGAAATTGTCCAGAGGTCAAACTGCACACTGGTGCTATCACAAATTTCTGTAGCAAATTTCAAAAATGTCCAATTAATTTGAAAAAAATCCAATCCATGAAAATGGTACCAATATGAAAATTTGTGGATGTTATATAGAGGGAAAAAATAACTCTAGACTAGCTCAGGTATGTTCAGACCTCAAAATCTAATTAAACAGTAATGAGGTTGGGTGAAGTTCCTAATACTAGATAGAATCTTTGAAAATTTATATCTCCCTTTCTAGACTCCAAATGAGGTGCTTCTAGTTAGTACAAATCATTGGGAATGTCTAGTTTCTCTATATAAAATTTCATGGCAATTGGACATCATTTGAGCCCTGTGTGATGGATTTCATTTTTGGACCTATGTGAATAGTGACATGACCAAAACCAAAAAATTTGTCAACTTTAAAAATTCATCAAATATTCTGTAGACTTCCAAAAATTATGTTCTTTAACTTTCCAAAAATCTCTCAGCAACTCTAATTGCATGCCAAATCTCATATCAAAAAGAGCTTATTTGGACAAAAAGTAACATGGGGTTCTAAGTTGGCAAATGTTGGCTCCATATGGGATGTCAAGTTGTCCAAATGGCTTTCCTTGGGTTTGGCACCTCTTGGGCAAGTCTAAAAACATAATTAGGACTTGTGTAGGCTACCCAAATGGTTCTAAACTCTATGCAGCTCATTTTGGCCATTTCATCCACACATATGTATAATTTCATAATGCCATTCATAAAGCCACATTGTCCATACATGCCCAATTTATATTCTATCATTTACATAATACATTCTTTTATTTCTACATCATATATTATCATAATTACATATGTTCCAAAGGTCATAGACCATATACAAGTATGGGTTACATCATTTGACATAACTGTAGTCTTAAAGTAGTAAAACTCAAACACTTTGTTGTCAAATTCTTTCCTTCAAGGTGGTTGGCTTCCATTACCTTGTCCAATTGGTCCACCTAGCATATTAGATCATTGGAGAGGAGAGAATGAGATTCAAAGAATTCTAATAGCTCATCTCCCATTCAATCACACATAATGGATGCAAAGCAAGTCTTGAAAATGCATGCATGGATATAATAGATGTCATGAACATTCAAGAAGCAAACTTGGCATGTAAATAAGTCATACAAGATATCCAAGAGGTTGCCAAATGGATGGATTGGCCTCACCCCTTTCCTCATGGATTTTGGACTTGTTTCACCCATTCTTTAAGAGATTCTTAGACTTAACCGTGCTCTTGGGAGCCCACTTTATTTTTTGGAGACTCTTTGCTTTGTCTCAACCAATTTTAAGGGTTTTTGACTCATTCTTACCATAGTTAAGAGTTCTTGTCCTCTCTATACTCAAACAAACTCAAACAAATATCATAACATCATTTAGAAACATAATATGTCATCATAAAATCATGGCATATAAAATCATACTAGCATACTTTTCATAGCTTGAAATACACATACACACATTCTAAGACATGCCAAAAACACATCCATGTATGAAAAAAGGTGAAGAAAGCTATCTTACACACAATCACACACTTTTCCCTTTAAAAGAATGTTCCTTTTTTTGGCCACACACACAAAAGTGTGGGGATGCTTCCTCTTGGCCTAGACACAATTTATGGAAGCCAATTAGGTTCATGAACTAAATTCTAAGGCCATACAATTTGCTTAGACACTAGGTTGGCTTATAATCTCATATGGTTCCATAATTACACCTAATGAAGTAACACCCCTTAAATAATTTTTTGGTTCCATTCTTTCCTTTTAAATATGATTCTTAACTCCTTTTAAGCCTCTTGGAGTCATCACACAATTAAAACAAAGAGCCTAACAACATGTTGCTTCTTTAGGTCATAATATGGAACCTGAAGCACCAATTCACTTTTTATGAGTTCTAAATTTTTCCTAAGGCCTTCCTTTATTTTATTCATCATATATGACTCAAAAATAGGGTTGAAAAATTTAAAACTCTCCCTAGCTACCCTAACCTACTTAGGCAGAGATAAGTAGCATTTTTGGCCTTCTTGAAGCTTTCTTTATTTTTTCAAAGGGAGAAGCATATAGGGAGCCTTTTAAGGATCTTTGGAGCTCAATTAAACTCTTATTTAGGCCTAGGAATCATCATACAAAGTCAAATTTTATAAGGTGTAATTGAAACCCTAAAAATTGCATCTTGAAATCTAATGCTTTTTTATTAATTCCCTTTGCATATTCTTAATCTCCACACCCTTTTTCCTTAGATTTATCCTTGGTTCTGCCTAAAATTCAAGTCCACCTAGGGTTTTTCATGCTAGGCGAAATGGAAGAGAGATGTAACACCATCATACTATAACTCATTTTATGCCATTTCTAGGTTCTATTCCATGAAGCATATGAGTGTCTAAAAAAAAGATATTAAAATATTACATTTTCATGCATTACGTAGCGGATAAATTTTTTTTCCAACATTTCATGGACCCAGGGAACTCATTAAACTCATTATCATATTTAATTATACTAATAAAATTCAAAACCATCCAAGAAAATAGCTTGAAACTCATACAAATGGATGAAACACACTAATTTCCACGAATTAGCCACAGTCAAATTTATAGTATAAATTTGGAAATTCATAACTAAATCCAAAAACATTGAAATCCAACAAACTTTATGATTCTAGAAAGCTCTAGATGTCTATCCCATGGTAAAAATAATTTTAGCTCATGAATCATTAAGGGGAGAATTTTTGACATCTGAAAAACACTGAGGTCACCACTGTCTGGGCTACTAGTTTAGATTATTGGTATGAACTTTCAAAATTCATAACTAATTCTATAAAAATTTAAATCATACATATTTAGTCATTCAAAAAAGCTACAGATGTTAACTATATGTGAAAAATAATTCTAGAATGAAACAGATACTTCTAGTCATTTGAAATCTATAAAATAGTAACTGGACTTAGGGGGCACTATTGTTACTGATAGCAAATTTTAAAATTGCGTAACTCTTTTCTCAAATCTCCAAATGAGGTGATCTCAGTGACCAAAAAAATCTTACGACCTTTATTTTATGCCTATAACTTTTCACAAGCATTGGATACTGTTTGCCCATCGAATGATATAGAACATAAATCTACTAGTGTAAATAGTGCACATACCAAAACTAATTGAAAATCCCAACTTCGAAAATTCTTAACTAATTCTATATAGCTCCATTTTTGCTGTACTTTAGCTTCCCAAAAAGCTCTCAATGAGCTCTACATGTCCACCAAATTTCATGGAGAAATTTCTTCATTTGGTCAGAATGTGTCATAGGGTGCCATTTAGGCCATTTTGATGCATTTTAATAGTGCAAAAAGTGTGCAAAATGGCTCCTAAGGTTCTTGTGGCCACTTGGGCATGTGGGAATGATCCAAAAAGACTCCCTAAAATTGTCTTAAAAGTGTAGAAACTCAAAACACAAAATCTCATCCTCCATCCCCAAGCTATGTGTAAAGTGATACATGTGGGAAATAGCCATCCAATATCCAAAAATTGCATCACTACTCATTTATCATTAATTGTCATACATATATCATCTATTGGGATATTTACACATGTTCCATTCATTGTACATCCATTCTATCAAAATTTTACATCATTTACCACTTCTTTGATTACAATATAAGCAAAAGCAAGCACTTTAGAGCCAAAGCTTTATCTTCCACCTTGGTGACTTTTATTTCCTTGTTCATTGGCTCCATCTAGCATATTAAGATGTTGGAGTGGAGGAAGTGAGATTCAAAGAATCCCAATAGCTCATCTCCCATTTAATCATGCATAAAGAATGTAATACAACCTTAAAATGCATGCATGGCATATTAGCATTTGAAATGGTTAAAGATGTATTCTTGACATTTACACAAAGCATATATAACATACTTAGGTTTGTCAAATGAATGGAATAGCCTCACCCACTTCCTTTAAGGTTCTTGGACTTGTCTCACCATTTTTCTCAAAGGCCTTGAACTAAGCCTTGCTTTTAGGAGACTATCTCTTGGTCTCAACCACTTCTAACGACTCTTGGTTCATCCTCACCAAAGATAGAAGGTTATTGGCCTCTTCACATTCAAGTAAATCAATGCAAACATTCTAAGCATCATTTGCATACATAATGCAATACTATGCTTCCATTGAACATAGGCATCATACTAAAATACAATTCATAGCTTAAAATACACATACACACATTCAAAAACAATGTAAACATTCATTCATACATGGGAGAAAAAAGAGAGAGCTACCTTGCTTGCATTTACACACTTTTTTCTTAAGTCTTGAGTCCTCTCCCTTGACCTCATACACTCAAGAAGGTGGAGATCATTTCTCTTGGCCTAGACACACCAAAAGAAATATGAATTACTCATGGGAACAAGCCTTGGCATTATACATCTTTACATGATGCTACTTTGGTTTATGGCTCCGCTATGCTTTCCTAAGGCACTTAATGAAGCAACTACAAAAATTCATGATCTTGGCTTCCTTCTATCCTTTAATCTATAATTCTTGACTCTATTTAGACCCCTTGGAGTCATCACATAATTATTTTCAGGAGCTTAGTTAAGAGTTACTTCATTATGCTACATTATAGAGCCTACACCTCTATCTTACTATCTATAGCTTCTAAATTTTTCTCAAGGGTTCCTCCCACCTTCTACCATCATATGAAGTCTCAAACCAAGGGTAGAATAAATTAAAACACTCTCTAACCCCTCCATCTATCCTAGCTCGACATTATGGAAGCATCTGGGGTTCAAGGGGTTTTCAATTTTTCCTTGATGGGAGAGCCACTTGGAAGGCTTTTTAGAGGTCTTAGAAGCTCAATAGAACATTTGAATGGCCAAGAAATTTCATAGATTAAATCAATTTTTACAATTCCTTCAAATGCATTACACTTTTTCAACTTAGATTTCATTAGTTTTTCTTGCAATTTCTTTGCTTTCTTGGATGGGAGGTGCATGTGGGAAGCTCTCTAAGGGTCTTAGGAACTCATACAAACATTCACATAGGATTGGAAACTCTTAGATAAAATCAAATTTTTGCCTATGTCTTTGAATTCCTAACTTCCCATTCTTGGTTCTCTTTTGCTTCTTAATTAATTCCACTTGTATCTTCCTAATTGTAACACCCTGAAATTAATTAAGGTGTTAATAATGTACTTGGACTAATTAAGAATAATTATTATAGAATAATTAGGTAAACTATATGAATGAAACTTTACAGAGAGATAAAGCTACTAATATAGGTTTAAGTTTTCAATTGGGTTAAAGTTTAATTTGGTTTGGGCTCAAATTTTATTTTAGTAAGCCGTGGATAAGGATTTATGGAGGCCTAATGATTTTACATGCAAGCCTAACTCCTTATCATGAGACTTAGGCCAAAAGAGATTACCTAGCAATGGCCCAACCTGATTTAGTAAAATAGGGGCCCAAGACCCAATTAATATGAGCTGGCCCAACAAACATTATGCAGATCCAAATTAAACTGACTCTTGGAACTTGGCCTGACCCTATCAAATTGTTGTAGCCCAATTTATAAAATAAGGCCCAACAAGCATAAGAATCTGAATCCACAAGGAATTAGGCCATTGGGTCAGCATATTCCACTTTTAGCTCTACATTTTCTGCAGCCCATTCATTAAACCATAACCCATCACTAGAAATGAGCCCAATTAAACCTTGGGCTGATGGGTCAGCCCATTTTTCATTAAAAACCCTAAAGGTTCAGTGGCCACACTCATTTGGAAGAGCAAAACACTTGGTTCTGCAAAAAGGAAAACCTATTTTCGCACCTTGAGGAGAGGCTAGGGTTTCCACCACTATTTTGGCTCCATTTCTCCCACTTAGAGCCAGATTCAGCTAAGGTAACCTTCATATAACTTCATCCTCTCTTCTTTATCTTCGATTTGGCCTGATTGGTCTTTTATTTGGAGCATTTTTATCCTTCACCCAAAACTGAAACTTGTTGCTTAGTGCTTCTATGGTGGTTTTCAGAGGTTGAGGGATCGAATGTTGTTAAGTGAGTATCTTCTTCCCATTTTGATGCATTTTCTGTTAGTTTGAGACCCCTATAGTTGACCTATGATATGGACTTTAGTTTCATATGAAATTACCCAGAAATTAGAGCAAACTATGGCAATTCCTGGTGTGGGAAAGTTGGAACCTAAAATTAAATCCCTTGGTAATTAGGTGAGTAGCCTCTAGGCTATCATTAGCCGTTCAACTCTTTGAATATCTAATTTGTTGTTAGAAATGATAATAATTATGCTTGTTATAGGCTCAATATGCATTTGGATTATTATGGTAGCTAGAGAAAGATTAATTGGCTTCATTGAGGTAACCAGGGTTAATTTTCCAATTTCCTGTATATGTTCATGTTAATCTGATATTGTTTGCATATATATGATTTTGAAATGCTAAATGATTGGTTGACTACTTGAATTGTTATTGTGATTGGACCTTGTGAGTCCATGGTGGAGCTGTGGTGCGACTGCCACCCGTGCATGTGCTTTGATCAGGCATCGGGTTGTAATTAGACCCTAGATGCACTGAGCCCTAGTTGTGCTCATTATAGAGTAGGTGTCATGGACAGACCTTTCCTGGTGTTATTGGCCATTAACATGTTGTGTATGATTGCTGGTATGGGACAGTAATCATTTGTAGTTCAACTAGTTCATTTGCAAATTGAATTGATGATTCTGGTATTGATGACGCAAAATTGCATTGGATTGATTAACTTGTACATATATATAGAAACTGCCTTTTTGTTACTGAGATTGTATATCTCACCTCATTGTGGGCTAACATTTTCAGGGACCGGACCTCTTAGTGGCAAGGGGAAAATTTATGGAAGCTTATTAAATGGTTTGGTAGCACATAGGTCTAGAAGCCTTGTCAAATTGTACCATGTAACTAGATTACTAGTTTAGTATCATATTTGCATTACATCATGAATTGCCAAGTATAGGGACTGTATATGTAATTCAACTATCATGGAATGTAACCAAGGAGAAATAGGCTTCACATTAATTGTTGATGGATGTTTGAGCTTTGACACTTATTATGGTTTATGAACTTACGATATAATTGACTATCTAAGTAATGAAATCATATGATATAATGATTGTAGACTTGAACTAGTGATGTATGAAATGCCTAATGAAAACATGATTGAATAACCATTGTAAGGAATTTATAAATCTGTAGATATCAGACCAATGAATGAGTAGGAGAATCCATCTTTAATTGTTGGATGGGTAATGATTTAATGGCTAGGGCAAATTAGCTAGATAGATACTATTAAGAGTTCATAACAACTGGGAGAGTGGCCCTAAAGAGCCCTTAAATAGAGAGTGGAGAGTATGAGATAAGATTTTCAGAGTTGTAGGATTAGAAGGAATTTCGCTGCAACCAATAGAGGCGAAGTTGCCCAGAGAGAGTACTAGAGAGGAATTCTCCATGGCAAAATGTGGAATTAGCTGCGGCTAAATGAAAGAGGCAAAACTGAGAGTCATCCAGAGGGTAATTCGCTGTGGCCAAATAGGGAATTGGCTGTGGTGAACTTTTGTGAAAATAAGCCAAGCATTCCAAAGAGGAATTGGCCATGGCGAAAGGAGGTATTGGCCACGGCCAATAGTGAAAGGCGAGCGAGGTAGGTTCCAAGAGGCTTCCTCACCGCGGCACCATATAGGTTGGCCGCGACGAAGGTCCAACTTGCCACAGCGATAGTAATGATGCAAGGGGTGAAGCCGAGAGGGATTAGCCACGGCTAAGGGAGAAATTAGCCGTGACGAATGTCCTAAAACTCTTATATTGACTAAGAAATCTTGGTTTTTCATATGGTAATCTCAAGGGATGACTTAGAAACATTGATAGAAGATTCTTATGAGTTGGAATTGATAAGTAATAGAATCAAAGCTTATAAATGAATGTTTTTTTTCCTTGATGTACGTAAGTATTTGTAATTATATGGTTGATGACTCTAATAACATTAAGGTTCAAATTCTCCCACATTTCCATAATGCAATTAGCCTTAATGTCATGTAACCCCGATTTATGATTATTAATCACGTATTTAACCTTAATTATAATAATTAGAAGTTAGACTAATCCTCACATTATAGAACCCTAAATTCTACCTTAATATGCTCAGAATTTATCTCCTATGGAATAAGCCCTAAAGTGAATGAAAATTCCATGGAGGAAGCAAGCAAATAGAAGCACCAAAATAATAAGGAATACCTTAGTTTCTTGTTTCTTTTAAAGCCTTTTTCACTTGGTGTAAACTCCTCCTTGAATTCCTACTCTTCTCCTTCTAAACCAAACCTAAAAACAACCTTACTTTATCATACAAAACTATAGAAAGGAAGGTGGGAACGAGGAGAAGAGAGTTTCTAAAGAGAGAATTAGAAAAAGTCTTGATTTCCATACCTTTTTTCTTGGTTTTTCTCCCTCCTTGAGCTCTCTCCTAGTGTATCTCTCTTCTCTGGCTTTCTCTCTAGTTTGGGCAGAATAAAGGGTCTGTTATGATGAAGGAGAAGGGGGACGCTTCATATATCAAAAGGGGATACATAAAAGCTTTTTAAAAATACCACTTTTGTTCTTCATTCTTGGCTAATTCATTTTAGGCTAATTTTAGCTCCTTCTTTAAAACCATATTTTTTATCATAAAATTTAGGTCTTCAATTTTATAAAATGCCTTTTGAATCACTCAATTTAGAGCTAAAACCTTTTAGAATGATCTAGTCAAAGTTCAGGCTCACTGCTATTGACAACGTATACTGGAGGGACTTTAACTGTCCTGAGACTTCCCATGGTTTTTAGGGCCTATAAAAACCCAAGAGAACTCAAAAATTTCATTTAAAAAGTCATCCTATGAGTTTTTCAAAAAGCGCCCATATTTACGAAAATGCCACTGGCCTTTCGGCAAATTTTTCGAATCACTCCGACCCTGATTTCTAAGTAACTCAAGGCTCAAGTACTCATTTTTCATTATTTAGAATTTTATCATAATTTTATTTGGCCCTAAATCCTTCTATTTTGGGGATTTTCTTTTGTATCTAGCCTATTTTTTATGTTTACGGAAAAATCGAACATTGCATTTCTCACATTTACAGAAGGTCGGATGTTACAAGAGGAACCAAAGGTATCAACTATAGGAAGAGAAATTACCTAGTTTTCTTGCTTGAATCTTGCTTTTTCCAAACTCCTCTCTTCAAATTTGAAAATTTCCCTAAGTTTCACCCTTAAATCAAATTTGTAAACTTCATTTTAATCAAAGGAAATAAAGGAGAATGAAGGAGAGGAGGTTTGGATGGAAGAAAGCATGAAAAACTACTAAGAAAGCATACCTTAAAACTTGGATTTCTCCTTCTTCTTCCTCTCTTATGCACCTAAAACCCTAACTCCCTTCTCTGAAATTGGGTAGAAATTTCTAAGTCTAAATGAGGGAGAAAGTGGGGCGCTACCTATATATAGAGGGAGGAGGAAGCATTTTTTAAAAATTCTCATTTTGCCCTTCATTCTTTGCATTTTTGTTTCTCCTTTACTTTAGCTCCTTTTTTAAAACTTTCTTTTCTATTATAAAATTTAAGTTCCTAATTTAGTAAAATGGCTTTGGAATCACTCAAATTGAAGCTAAAACTTTTCTAAACGAATCTGTTAAAGTTTGAGTACACTGATGTTGGAAAATATCCATCGGAGGAGATTTAACAGTCCCGGGGCTTCTCATGGTTTTTAGGGCCTCTAAGAACCCCGGATAATTTAAAATTTTCATTTAAAAAGCCTTCCTCTATGAATTCTAAAATTTTCTTAAAAGTACGAAAATGTCATTACGTTTCGTAAGATTTCTATCAAAATTTGTTTCTTCATTCTAGCTCTATTTTTTCTTCCATCTAAGGCTAGGATTCTCATTTTTAGGAGTCTAGAATGTTACTCAAATTTTTTGAGACTTTAACTACTTCATTTCAAGGGACTTGCTTTGAAAATATGTCTGTTTCTGTCGTTTAACGAAAATCAGACATTACAATCATGATAATAGGTGTGGATTGTTAAGGGTTTCTTTCCTTCAAACTATTTAGCTTAGGTATAATTAAAAAAATAAAAATAAAAAGTTACTACCTTAAGTTGGGTCGGGCCAAATAGGTTGGATGGCTTGACTTGTAGCCCAGCCTCGCTTGATGGTCTAACTTTTTCAGCCTAACTTTTACTTGTCTTCTCTTTTCTTTAAGCATGACTCAACCTAACCCAGAAGAGGTTGGATTTTCTAGGTCAATTAGGTTTTTGTACACCCTTAATATCAATGTCCCCGCCTTTAATGCACATTGTATTGCGATGCATCCTAAGGTGCATCTAAAGGTGGGCATAACCTCACTCTAAATTATAAAAGCATTTTATGTTCAATGTGTAGATAACCTAATTCTCTATATAAGCACAAGATTGAGACCTTATAACATTTTAGAAAAATTCTTACTACATATTTTAAAGAGAAAAATACATAATTGATCTCGAATCCACAATTAAATAATAAATGGATTCCACTAATTAAGGGCATTTGCTAACAAATATCCTTAGGCTAAAAAATTTCATCAAAATATTAGATTATTCATGTTGGATCACTAATAATTTATGATCTAAAGCTTAGATTATTCATGTTGGATCACTAATAATTTATTATCTAAAGCAAAAGCACAATTGAAAATCACAATTCCTTTGGTTCATCTTCCAAATCCACACGTGGTCTTTTAAGTTTTTCCTTAGAATTCACTTTATTTCTCTCTAATGATGGGATGTCAAAAAGAAATGAATTTGTGTGTGTGTGTGTGTGTGTGATTTGGGGACCATAGCCAAAAGTCAATCAATTTAAAAAAATGGATGTGAACGTGAAAAAAAGAAGCTTAAAACAAAAAAAGACTCACTTTTAAAAAGCCCAAATAGAAAATAGGATGGGCTTGGGCTATTTTAAAACAATATGGCTTGAGTCTAACCTAACTTGTATTATAATATATATATATATATATATGTATGTATGTATGTATATTTTATGTCATTAATCAATAAGAAATATATTAATCAATATATTACTTGAATTTTCATTTTTTTTGTTTTCTTGATTTAGTGTGAGTAAACTTCACTTTTTTGAGGTGATAATTTTGAATTTCATTGAGAGTGAGAAATATCAATCAATTGACATTTATTTATAATTGAAGTTTTCACTTGTTGCATTGGTCAAATATAAGATCCTTCAATGCTATTTTCTCCAACATATCTAATAATATAAATACTTTTGATCTACATACAATATATAGAAATTACTTATCATTAAAGAAAGAAAATTTGATTTAAATACAATTAGATTAATTTAAAGAGTTCATTTTAAAATATGACATAAGGCTATATCTATCATGTAGCGCGAAACTTATTGTTAAATTAATAATTAACATTAATTATATATATTTTTGTAAAAATCATCATATGATTCACGTTAGTTGAAGGAAAGGGCCTTAAGGTGATACATAACCTTTTTTTCTTGGGATGCAAAGGTACATTGGCGCATTAACATCTAAATGACATATTTTCAAAAATATCCCTCACATATACAAAGAATAATGAATTAGAAGATTCATGGCATTGATAATTTTTAAAAAAAGAAAAACAAATAGAGTTAGGCCAGGCTTGGCTTGTTTTTAATCAAGCTAAGCCTGGGTACATTACTAAATTTTTTGCAAATTTTTTTACAATTTTAATCCCTTTTTAAATAAGCCCAACTCATGATTAGATCTAGTTGATAAAGAAACATTATGTTTAATGCACATATAACTACTTTGTGATCCTTCATATGAGCATCTTCATTGAAACAGCCAAGCCCAAACCCAAGTTTTTTTCAAATTTTTTTTGTAGGCCCGATCTATTTTAAAACAAGTTTGACCTGTGATCAAGTCTAGTTGATAGCGAAACATTATGTTCAATGCACATATAATCACCTTGTAAACTTTTAAATGAGCATCCTCATTAGAACGAAGATCTTTTTATCTTTTCTCCCTTCTAAACTATCTTTTCTAGACTCTTGGATAAAATAAATTTTACATTAGGACTTCATCCAAAGACCCTCTTATAAAAGATAAGTAATTAGACCATTCATTTGTCATAGAAAAGAGAACAGACATGTCTAGATACTTGGGAATAACTCAATTTTCTTTAGTTCATATTACAGTTAAATGGAGTAATCATGTGAAGGAATCTAAGAGAAGTCACATATAATAAGCATAATGGCCCTTAGATAGAAATGTAAGCCATGGCAAGCTAGGAGATGCAACACTTAATGCCAAGAAGACCCATGATTCTAGCATAGAGATCATATGACCAAAAAGTAAATATAAATGACACTATCACTTGACAACTCAAACTTTTGTGTAGCATTCCATTTCACATAAAAGTTTTTTGCTTTATAGAAAGTTTTTTAGGATTTGCTAGAACTTTTTCTTAACTAATTAGATATAATGTTTTCTTCAATGAAAATCTAGAGCAGACAAGCAAGTAATAATCGATTTGGGCATTTTCTATCATAATTTTGAACACGAATGCTTAAGTCTCAGTGCATCAAATTCATGTGCAAAAAAAATTGATATAATGGCCATGGCAATGTTATTACTTTAACAATTATTTTAATGACTTTCTATAAAGCTTATTCTTAGGATCCTATAACAATAGAATTATTGGCTTGTATTAGTTTTGGAGGCCTCTTTATTGTTGCAAGTTGACCTCTTCTATTGGTGCTTTTTCATGTGAATTTCATGGGATTCTTCCCATTGCCTCTTAATAACTCATTTCAATTTTTAAGATTACCTTTATGTGTTTTTAATTAGATTTTATTTTACGTTTTTTTAATGATTTGTTTCTATTTTAGTTTAAGAGTTATTTCATTTGAATTTTTGCTTTTTTAGCTCCAGTCTTTTCCTATATTCTATTCCTATTAAAGCTAGTTTGTAATATTTATAAGATTAAACCTTTTATCAATAAAAGACATGCATATGGTATTAGAGCCTCTCTAGTCTAATCACCTAAATGCCTAAAATTGGTTTCTAATGTAATATCCTATGATTTAGAAATTTAAAAAAATTCCTAAAAAGTGGAATGAATTACTTATGAGCGGTCATGGGCCTAGTGAAGGCTAGTAGGAATTATGAGAAACCAAAATCAAAACCTTTTGGTTAATGAATAAGAACCCCAGAGTAAAGTGAATTGAAACTAATTGAGATTAGAATGTTGATTAGAATAACTAAAAAATGTAGGTAAGAGTCTTAAGATAGCCTGAAATCGGAGCTAAAACGGCTAAACAAATTTAAAGAATAATGTAGTGGCAAAGTTGTAATTTCAGAAAACTTTTTGAAAACTCAAAGGAAGGAGCTTTAAATAGGAAATTTGAATTTCCTAGGATTCTTAGAGGCTCTAAAAATCATAAGAATCTCTGGAATAGTTAAAATCCCTCTAGTATGCATTTTAGATCATTGATTGACCGAAAATTTGATTGGACAGTTCGATAAGTATATAAATTCAGTTTGGGTGGAATCAAAGGTATATTATGAATTAAAGAACCTAAATTTCATAATGATAAAGATGGTTCTCAAAAATGAGTTAAAATGAGCTCAAATGAGAAAAACAAAGTTCAAGGACATTTTTGAAATTTTGAAATTGTTGTAAATAGGCCTCCACGCTTCTTAAAATCATGTCCACTTATTCTCCTTCTCTTAACTAACATTCATCTAGCCTAAAACAGAATTAAGACTAGTCTTGAGTGGTGCACAAGAAGAAGGAGAAAGGGAGGAAGAAAACAAGCTTGAAAGGGTAGGATTTTGCTACTTTTTCATACTCTTCCCTTCACTAATATTCTTCACCTCTTTCTCCTCTCTCTTCTCATAGTTTTAGTGTCTTAAATGGTGATGTCTTATGGCTAGTTTAGTAAAGGGAAGAGAGGATTTGGAGAAAAGCTTGGAAGGCTAAGAAAGTGTAGCTTGTAAGGAAGCTAACAAGGTAATTTTTACATGGAAATTTTGTTCTTCTTGGTTCTCTCTCTCTACCATTTTTGCTACATATAGGGGACCATGTAGGGAGTTTAATTCTATTCTAAACTCAATAGAAAATGGGGTTTTGAAGCATAAGGAACCATATAAAAGCAATAGAACTAAAAAAGAAGCTATAGATAACAAATTATGGAAATTACAGTTTTAATTACACTTAGGGAAATTTGAAGCTCTAAAATGATATTCTAGATTGTGTAAGACTATGATTGAGTTAATAAGAGGCTAAGGAGCTCACAAGTGTGCCAAATCCTATAGGAAAATGAATAAAAATTCATTGGTGCTCCTTGAAATGTATGTCTCAGCCAAGGGTAACTTCAAGTACTTAAGGAGAGTTTTTTTTTTTATTATTCTAAGGATAGAAATGGTCCATATATGAATTATAGATACCAAAGAAACCATTGATTTGAATTTAGAGGTCATATCTTGAAGGTTAAAAATTTTAGATTCTATTATGTATAAAGAAGTAACTTGGTGCTAAGCTCCTAGATTTGAATTAGTGATAACTCTAATGAGTTTAAATAGAGTCATATGACTTAAATTGAGTAAGAAATTAGAGCCAAGATGATGAATTACATGAATTGCTTCATTATGCTCTTGTATAGAGTCATATGTATGTCTAAGCTAGAATTACCTTGTTTATAGTTTATGTAAGATTAGAAATGGATCCATTAATGCATATGTGTCTTATTGGATGTGTCTAGGCCAAGTAAAGTAAGCCTCTCCTAGGTGTATGTGTGAGGCTAAACCAAGGAGCTAGAAACCAAGGAAGGGAGTTGTGTCTTAACTCAAGGTAGCTCTTCATCCATTCTTGTATACATAATTTGGTTATTCAATTGTCATTGATTTCTTATATGTGTATTTGAATCATGAAACATGTCTATTACTATTAGTTTGATGCCTTAATGACAATATGTTTGTTGAATTGCTTTGAAAATGTGAGATGACTCTTGATAGGTGAGATTGTGCCAAAAGTCCTTTGACTTAGGTGAGGTGAAGTAAAGGTGAGACAAGGTCAAAAGTCTCATGGATTGAGTGAGACTAAGTCAAAAGTCCTTAAAATGGGTGAGGCTAATCCAAAAGTCCTATATAATTGGGTGAGGTTAGATCAAAAGTTCCTAAAACTTGTCTTTGAACTTGATGGATCCATATGACTTTGAAAATGTAATTATGTTTGATATTTGGAAGCATTTAATGCATGCTTGCTTTCTTTGACATGATAACATGCCATATATGTATGCTTTAAAGGGTGAATGAGCTATTGGAATTTTTTGAATCTCACTCTCCCCCACTTTTTGTCTAACCTTGTTTAAGGAATTCTCATGGATGGAACAAAGAATAAAGGCCAAGAAACTTGAATCATGCTACTTTGACAATAGAATAGGATTTTGTGTAATTTGATGTTAAAGTATAGATGTATATAATTATTATGTAATGTAAACTCTCACACGTGTGAAAATATGATATTATGATGTATAAACCATATTTGGAAGCATATATGCAAGAATGTGAATTTTTAGTATGTATGTCCTATGGAAAGTGTGTGTATAAGGCCAATGAGAGAGTAATTTTGAACTTCAAGATGTTTTGGATCTATGATGATGCCTATATATGCTATAAATGTTGTGTTGGACATGCTCAAATGGTCACTTGTACAAGAACAAACCATTTTGGACCATTTGATGCCATATTGACACCAAAATGAACCATATTTTACCCATAAACTAAAATCAAACCAAATGGACGAATTTTGGGATGATATTTGATAAGCACTTAGTTCTTATTTAGAGCTTTTTACAGAGTCAAAGAACACAATTTTTAGAACTCTATAGAATTTTTTATAATTTTTCAAAATTGACTAAATTATGTAGAAGCTGCCTGTGCATTGTTCGTCTAGTTAATTTTGATTTTCTATGTATTTGAATAGCCAATTATTAGTATTATAACCTTTTCATAGCCACCGAGATCACTCAATTTGGGTCTGTGTTGCTCAAGTTATGCACGTTTAAAATTTCAGGACAGTGTATGGACGAAAAATTGACAATGGTACTATTTCATTAGATTTTTGTGAACTAAACAAAATTTTTTTTTAATCTAAAATTTATACAATAGCTAGTTCATGTCCTGAACTTTCGATAGAGTCCTTATTTACATGATTTAGAGCTCTCTAGTTCAATATATGAATTTTTGAAATTTTGATAAAATTATGGAATGACAGATAATGGTGTAATGATGCTAATAAGTGATGCTTCACCTTAAACTCGAATTTCATGCTTCTTTTTGTGATGTTTTTGATTAAACAAGTATATTAAGGATGAAAGATGAGATTGATAAGTTGGAATGGTGCATTTAAACAAAAATGAAATATTTTCACGTTTAATGTCTATAAATTCTACTGTCACAAGTGTTGAAATTATGTAAAATGATGTTATAAGCACTATGTGATACAAAAGTTGTGCTACCTTATTATGTATGACATCCAAACATCTCCTAAAACCACCCAAATCACTTCTAAAATTTCATCTTTTTAAGGGATGGTAGATATTTGCCAATATGCATGACTAAGGACAAATTAAATAGGTACAATTACCCATTTGGAGTAGATCAGTCATGGTCTACATATGTGGCAAAGGAAAGGAAGGATACATGACCAGAGAGAATGCACAGCCAGCTAAGGATGACTAAAAGTTCAAAACATGGAAAGTTGAAAACCACTAAGTTATGGTTTCGCTAATCAATTCTATGGAAACTAATATTGGAGAGAATTACATGTTTCATGAAATAACCCATAATTGTGAAGCTTTTTCTGCACAAGAAAGTGTTGTTAAGGTGTTTGACATTGAATGTTTTGTTCATAAGTAGAAATAAGGAGATATACTTGTCAACCAATACTTCAACACTATCTCTAAATATTGGCAATTGGAGTTACACTAATGATGTTGCAAATCATAAGAAGATTATAGAGAAGAGAAGAATTTACAATGTCCTCATAGGCCTCAACAACAGCCTTGATGATGTAAAAGGAAAAATTCTAGTCATTAAACTTTTACTTACACTAAAAGAAGATTTTTTATTTTTTAGTTAGGCATGAAAGAGTAAGAGAAAATCATGCAAAATGGCAACCACACCTCCATTCCTCAAGAAGCTACTGGTCTTATAACCCGTGCCTCTAACAACAATAGTGGCAGTAGCTATACTAGCCAAAATAATATGGGAAATGGTAAAAAAACTAGCTAGATATCATATGACCACTATCACAAGAGTGCCCACACCAAAGATAGCTACTAGAAAATACGTAAAACGCCTTTGAATTGAAAGCCAAGGCCCAAAATAGAGGGAAAAAGCTACACTACCAAAATAGATGGACCTACAACCTCTAATCCCACCTTATTCACCCAATAGCAACTTGAGCTATTGTAAAAATTGTTTGGATAGCAAAGTATAGCTTCTAACGACTCTAAGGGTAATGCAAGGGCTAGAAACATAGTCTAATCAGGTAAATTTTCTATTACTTTTAATGCTCAAATCTTGAAAAATTAGTAGGTTGTGGATTTGGTGCCTTTGACCACATGACCCTTAATGCCGCTCTCTTTGAAAATATAAACTTATGCACATCGCCAATAAATGTAACAATTGCTTTTAGTACTTTAAATAAAGTAATTGGAATTGGAATAATCACTATATCTAAAGATCTTATTCTTAAAGATGTCTTACTTGTGCCTAAATTAGCTTGCAACTTGCTTTTTATTAGTAAACTTGTAAAATACAGCAATTGCAAAGTTCACTTTGTTAATGGTAATTGTGAGTTTCCAAACTTGGCATCGAGGAAGATGATTAGCAATGCTAAAGAAGTGGAAGGGATATATCTCATAAGTTCCAAAGGTTCAAGAAAATGCAACTTTCATGCCAATGCTAAATCTAATTTAGTTTTATTACACAATAGATTAGGATATTTGAATGAGTAATATATGAAAAAATTGTATCCTAATGTCTTTAATAAAGATTCAACTATTACTTATGAAATTTGTTAAATTGGCAAACATAATAAGGCTAACTATCCCAATCACACTTATAAACCCTCTTAACCATTCCAACTTATTCATAGTTATGTATAAGGCCCCTCTAAGGTTAGGAGTATCACAAGTAGCAAAGAGTTTGTGACCTTTGTTGATGAATGATGATCATACTTATGTCCCTTGGGTTTTTTTAATAAGGGAAAAATCAAAAGTTGCCATTATATTTGAAAATTTTCACTAACTTAATAAAATTTAATTCTAATCAAACATAAAGTTCTTGAGAAGTGATAATGGTAGAGAATATGTGAATACTTCCCTAGGTAACTATCTCATTGAACAAGGTATCTTTCATCAAACCTCTTACATTTATATAGCCAAGCGAAAAAATAGACACCTTCTTGAAATAGTTAAATTTTTCATGTTTACTATGAATGTTCCTCACATATTTTGGAGTGAAGTTATGACCACTTCTGCTTATTTCATCAATATAATGCCCTCTAAGGTTCTAAGTTTCCAAACCCCCTGTGATACTCTTTTTAAAGCTTATCCTAATTTCAAATTTATCAATGAAAGTTTTTTGGTGCACTACCATTGTCCACCTTTATCAAGGTAACAAACTTGACCCAAAGGCCATTAAATGCAATTTTGTTAGATACTCTTTATCCAATAAAAGGTTATATTTGTTACTCTCTAATGATGCCTTAGTCGTTTAAGCACTCAATTAAACTAAGATTAAATTAATAGAGTTTAGGTCAACCCTAGGTCATTCTTCCCAAGGAGCAATTTAAGAGTCAATTTGAATTGATTTTAGGTGATATTTGATACTTGTTATTTTATGCAAATTCAAGAAAACTATCTCTACGCTAAATGCAAAATTAATTGAACTAAATGCATGCAAATAGGGACTTTTAAAATAAGAAATTAAATTTCAACTAAAAGAGAAAAACTAAATAAGTAATTAAACTAGAATGTTCTAAATTGAAATTAAAGTGATTGTGAAAATGCAAAGATCAAACAGGAGGCAACCAAGGTTTTGCAAGGGAATTTCGGCTCTCATCACTCACCAAAGATTAATTGAGATCAAGAGAAGTGATTGGATAATAGACTAATGAATTTAATTAACTTAATCCAAGGATAGGAAACTCTAAGCTCAAATGCACATCACTTGACTTAACTAGAAAACCCTTAACTAACTCAA
This sequence comes from Erythrophleum ivorense, assembly GCA_026724425.1. Lineage (NCBI taxonomy): Eukaryota > Viridiplantae > Streptophyta > Magnoliopsida > Fabales > Fabaceae > Erythrophleum > Erythrophleum ivorense. Next base: position 4,870,661 of record JAIUCV010000025.1, on the reverse strand, counting down.
GTAATTTGCAAGTAATTAATCCAATTAAACTCATCAAGTCCTTCAACAATTGGATTTAATTAATTCCAGAAAATTTGATTCTAATTACCTAATTAAACAATTAAGTAATTATACTACCTAATTCAATAATCAAGTAGCACAAGAGACCAAAATATGCAATTAAAATCATAATATTAATCAAATCAATGCAAGAGAACTCAAACATCAATCCAATCAACATTATAAGGTCTAGAAACCAAAATTCCAGTAACTACAAAACATAAATCCAATCCCAAATACCACCAATTCCAATTACAATCTAAGATAAAATCATTGTTCGACCTAAAACTAGGTTTCAACATTAATGTTGGGAATTATAGGAGGCACACAGCGGAAACGTTCAAAATTTTGATCTCAATTCCTACTAAGGATCCATCAAAATCGCTTAAACCGAATAGGTTCAGAGAATTACCTTTTTTCTGTCGATTGAGTTTGTTGTTTACTTTGTTTGGATCACAGGAACTGACCGCAAATCAGTTCCCTCTACTGGTATCCACACGAACGAGGTTCAGCAACTCAAACGATATGCTAGTAATCTATTCGTACAATTTTCGTACAGTCTGTATGACGTTTTCGTACAATCCCGTACAACGTCCGTACGGTATCCCTCTCTCTAAGGATTTTGGAGGCAGCTCTAGCTATAAACTTTTCTGATATAAAAACCCCTATTTATATAGAGTTTCAGATATATTTAATTAATCAAAATTAATTAAATATATCTATTAGTTTAAATTCAAATCTATCTGATAGTTTAAATTTAAACTAACAATATTTAGAGTTTAATTCAAATTATCTGATTAGTTTAAATTTAAATCTATCTGATAAAATCAATTTTAAATTTAAATCTATCTGAAAGAATCAAATTTAAATTATCTAATTAGTTTAAATTTAAATCTATCTGATAGAATCAAATTTAAATTATCTGATTAGTTTAAATTTAAATCCATCTGATAGAATCAAATTTAAATTATCTGATTAGTTTAAATTTAAATCTATCTAATAGAATCAAATTTAAATTAATTCATATATATATACACTTATATATATATATAATATCAAATATAATATACATATATATATATATAATATATTTCACATTTAATTATTTATATATATATAAATAATTCCTCCATCTTAGATATTCATTGAATCTAGATACATTTCTGATTCAATGAACGTAGACATTTTAGCCCGAGTTGGTTCGTTCTTGTGTGCGACCCTGCAGGCCCATATGATGTTGGCAGTGAGCCAACTGCACTGTTTGACCTACAAATCACAAGCGGCCTCTACCAAAATATTGTGACTACCCAAATCATATGGAATCGGTGATCCGATACAACCTATCTTATAACCCTATCAATTAATTCCATATAAAAATTTTTAAAACTAAAAAATTTTAAAGTTCTTGAAATTGAAAGAGGAAAAGGCAAAAATAGAAGAATTCCCTAATGATCTTCGGTCTATGTAATTCAAGAGCTTGAGCCTTCTTACTCCATGCTCCACCTTAATGCCACCCTTTCCTTAAGTCTCCATGTATTTTGTGTCTCTAGACTCGTTCAAGCTTGCTGCCATGAAAAGATAATGAAGGAGAATAATTGTACGATGGTGGTAATGAATTGGAGTGGCAACGTGCTGGACAGGGGATGGAATTTGAATAATGGTGGGCCCAGCGTTGACTCTTCCTCCAGGCATCCTCCCCACTGTCCAGAAAAAGCCAATGAATAATGAGCACTTCGTTCCTCTGCCTCCAGGTCTGTCCCTCAGCATGAATTCCAGAAAAAAAGAAAAATCGAAGAAATCAACTGAAGAAGCAGTAGCCTCCAGGTCCAGCGTCCTGTGCGTTGTGACTGTTGTGAAGTCCAATGCACCCTCTGTCTCTCCAGGTGAAGTCCAGAGAAGTGAATGAATAATGAAGAAGCAGCTCCCAGGTGCATCCTCCTCTGAAGTTCGAAAATCCAATCAGGAGGCAGCAGCTCGTTCTTCCCCTTTCTGCGTGCAGTCCGAAAAGCAACAGCAGAATCAAGAAAAAAGAGAAACGCTCTTCGACCCTGCTTCCTGCACCTACCCGAAAGGAAAAGATGAATCAAAAGAAAATGGTGCCAGTGAGAGAGAGGCGTCCCTGCATGTGTAGTCCGAGAAAACCAATGAAAAAGTGAAGCAATTCTTCCTTTCTCCCCGGCGTCCTCTCTGCTCCTCCGTGTTAAGTCCAGCCAAGGAGAAAATGAATCAACTCCCCTCCTCCACGCTATACGTCTCTTCCAGGTCAAGTCTGAAGGTCAAGGAAATATATGAAGAACAACATTTCGTCCCTCCTGGTCCAAGTGCACTTCCCCTTTCTGTGCAGTCCCGAAAAGTCAATGAAGAAGCAGCCAAAATCCTCCAGTTTTCTTTCAGCGTCCCTCTGCTGTGTAGTCCCCAGAAACCAATAAAGAAGCACCACTTTTCAGCGTTGACTCTTCAACCAGAAAATAACAAAATGAAAACCTAATAATCTATTTACAAAAATACCATTATCAAGAAATTAATAAAAAAAAAAATTCTGCTCCAATCTTCACCTTGATTCATTTTAATTCTTCAATTCACTTACCCAAAAATTCTGCACAAATTTAATAAATATTTTAAAGATTGGAAATATTCAATCCCTCAAAGAAATATGAAAAATAAAATATTAGCAATTTAAATCTAAAAATTCTCCTAATTAATTCAAAATTATATTATTTTTCAAAATTGACCAAAAATTCAAATATTATATAATAAATCCATTTAAGCTCAGATTAATCATTAAAAATAATAATAAACGTGGATAAAAATATATAAAAATTAGCATTTATCACTCTCCTTCCCTAAAAATATACTTTGTTTCCATACACCTTTTTTGAGAGACAACCTTATTCCACAAAACCTCCATTTAGGAGGAGATAACTCATAATGAATGGACTTTTTGGTCTTCCTCTTCTTTCTTTAAAATCCTTGAACTTGAGAACACTCGTAAGACTCATGTACTTGAGAGTTCCACACTTGTACCTAAGAATATTACGCATGGAACTAATGTTCCTTCTCTCCAGGACTCTCAACAACCTAAAAATGTTCTTGAAAATGATCAACAATAACAAGATACTTAAACTAAAAGCTACATCTATTTCATGCCTACTCAAAAAGGAACCAGACTCATTAGATAATAGATACTTCTCCTCTTCTTGAGCAGGACTAAGAAGTCTCTTGCCCAAGTCCAAGAATTAATAAAGACTTGGATTTAAATTTGCCTATAGTCTTACGGAAAGGTATTAGATCTTGCACCTAACACTCAATTGGGAAATATGTCATATAGAAAATTATCTATTGTTACTAATATTTCCAATGAGAAAATTCCCTAGGTATATATGAAGTCTCAAAGCAAAAAGAGTGGAAAAAGCTACTGAAAAGGAAATGAATGCCCTTAAAAAGAATGATACCTAGGAGCTAGTGAATCTTCTTAAAGGAAAATGCCCTATTAGATGCAAGTGGATATTCAACATCAATTACAATTCAAATGGCAACATTAAGAGACACAAGCAAGACTAGTGGCCAATGGGTTCACACAAATACAAGGGATTGATTATGAAGAAATCTTTGCCCTTGTAGCCAAACTCAACTCTATCATTAGCCCTTTTATCAATTAGACATAAAAAATGACTTCTTGAACAAGATTTAGAAAAAGAAGTCGAGATGCCTATGCCCTTTAACTTTGAAAGGAGTGGTGGAAAAGTTTGCAAGTTGCAAAAATCAATTTATGGGCTAAAACAATCACCTAGAGTTTGGTTTGAAAGGTTCACCAAAGCTGTAAAACTATAGGGATACCACCAAAGTCAAGTTGATCACACTATATTTACAAAGGTTTCACCAATAGGTGAAATTACAATCCTCATTGTATGCATGGATGATATCATCATTATAAGAAACCATGTTGAAGAAATAATCAAGCTCAAGAAAGCTTTAAAAAGGGAATTTGAAATAAAAAACCTTGGCCTCTTAAGATACTTCTGGGGAATTGAGGTGGCTTGACCAAATAAGGACATCCTCATATCCCATCAAAAGTACACTCTAGACTTATTAAAAGAAATTGAGATGCTAGGTTGCAAACTTGCCAATACTCCAATAGAGACCGACTACAAAACCAAGTTTGTTTAAGAAAACCCCTTAGTTGACATTGAGAGTTTTCAAAAATTAGTAGGCAAACTCGTATATTTGTCACACACAAGGCCAAACATTTGTGTTTCCAATTAGTGTTATTAGCCAATTTATGAACATGCCTTGTCAAGTTCACCTTGAAGCTGCCTACAAAATTGTAAGGTACCTTAAGCTTGCCCTTGAAAAAGGTATTCTTTTCAAAAAAAAAAAACTTTTGTTACAATATGGAAGTTTATTGTGATGCTGATTAACCAAGGTCTACTATTAATTGTAAGTTAACAACTGGGTCTTGCATTTATGTTTGGAGGAATTCAGTAACTTAGAGGAAGCCATAAACAATTTGTTGTTGCTCGTAGTAGTGCCAAAGCAAAATATTGTGCTTTGGCACTTAGCATTCGTGAATGCTTTTGGCTTAAAACAACTTCTATATGAATTAAAAATAAAGTGTCATGGTCCTATTAAGATCTTAAGTGAAAATATGGTGGCTATCGATATTGCTAAGAATCCTATTTAATATAATCATATTAGACATGTAGAGATAGATTGCCACTTTATCAAGAAAAATGAAGAATTTGGTATTCTTGGGCTTATCTAAACCTCAACAAGAACTCAACTTATAGATGTTCTTACTATCACACTTCCAAGGGCTCATGTTAAAGAACTTGGATGCAAGATGGGGATGATTAACATTTATTCCCTATATGAGGGAGAGTGTTGACTTGTGCCAATTTTGGAGGCCTCTTTATTGGCATAAGTTGATCTGCTCTATTTGGTGCCATTTCAAGCAGGATTCATAGGATTCTTCCCAACATCTCTTAACAGCTCTTTTCCATTTTTAGGATCACATTTATGTGTACTTAATTAGATTTTATTTTATGTTTTTTTTAACTGTTTGCTTCTGTTTTAGATTAGGAGTTATTTCATTTAAATTCTTTCCTTTTTTAGGTCCAAACTTTTCCTGTATTCTATTCCTATTAAAGCTAGTATGTAACATTTGTAAGATTAAGCCTTTTATCAATAAAACAAGCGTATTATCCACAAGAATCTACCAATAAGCAACTGTTGCGTTTAAAACTGCAACGTACTATACGTGAAGAATAGAAAGAATACATCAGCTCATCTATAGCCTTTTGAAAACACTCATAAGCCATGTCAACGTAACCTTTTGCATTACTAAGATCAGGAGTCAGAAATGCATGAGAAGTGTGGGCATTTCCCACGCACTAAAGAGTAAAGAGCATCATGCTTCGCAGGATTGATCACTAAAGCCACCTCAATTTAGAAAACTTTTGTGTTGCATTTCATGGCCTTAAACATAAAAATGTGGAATGAGATACGGTCATAATAAACATATGCTCTTGTGCCTTCTCTAATTCTCACTTCCTTTCTTTTCGTTCCGCTTTCTCTGGCTTATTACTGAATTAATAGATCATTTCTACCTTCATGTGCTTCCATAACTGCCCCAACGTTAAGTGAATAATTTCTCGATGTGGATGCAAGCAATCACCAGCCACAAACTCCTTAAAGCTATTGTCAACTCCAATAACACTGAAACCAACCTCTTTATTTGATCCAGTATTCTTCATCATGTGTTTAACATCTTCCATATCAGTCCACCTTTGCTCCGTTGCATACAGATTTCTTAACATCACATAGTCTCCGCCACTCATCTGCTCCATTTTCACAGCCTCTTTGAGTACTCTCTCCGCCCTTGCGACATCTTTGTAGTACCCGCATGCAAATAGCAAAGAGCTTTGTATTATCCCATTAGCATTGTAAGGCATGCTCTCAATAAGTTTCTCGGCCTCATCCAAGCATCCAGCCCTTCCCAAAAGATCAACCATACAACCATAATGCTCAATTTGTGGAGTAAGGCCGAATTTCTCTATTGCTTGGAACCATCTTTTTCCCTCCTCCACCAAACCACAATGGCCGCAAGCAGATAATACACCAATCATAGTTATCTCATTTGGCTTTAATCCTTCCTGCAACATCACTGCAAAAACCTCCAAAGCCTCCTTTGCACGACCATTGGTTGCAAAACCATTTATTAAAGCATTCCAACTGGCAATTCCTTTTTCAGGGATTTCATCAAAAAGTAATTTAGCTTTTGTAATTTCACCACATTTTGCATACATATCAATAAGTGCTGTGCAGACGTTAACACATTTATCTAGCTTCTTCCTCTGGGTAATCATGTGAATCCAAACCCCCAAATCTAAGGCACCCAAATCAGCTATAGCGGCGAGAATACTTGAAATGGTTATTTCATTTGGTTCCACTGATGTACTTTTCTGCATTTCATAAAACAACTCTAAAGCTTTATGGGGTTGCTTATTTTGGCAGTACCCACCTATCATTGCATTCCAAGTGAACTCGTTCTTCTCAGGCATATTATCAAACATCAACCTAGCAGATTCAACATCACCATTATAGCAATACCCAGAAATCATACTAGTCCAAGAAATCACATTTTTATTGGGCATTTTGTGAAACAAATCCTGAGCCAAACCCATAGCCCCCAATTTCACATAACCATCAATCATTGCATTAAATGCAGCACTATCTTTCTCAAATATCTGTCCAAAAAGCTTCCTCGCTTCATCCATATCTCCACACCTCGCATATCCAACAACAAGAGCCGTCCATGAGACTTCACTTCTCTCAGTCATTTCATCGAACATCTTACGCGCACTACCCATAACCCCGAATTTCGAATACATATCAACCAGAGCCGTGGATACATATACATTCGAGCAAAGCCCAGATTTCACAACACCACCATGTATCTCTTCACCTTCTTTAACGGCCATATTCATGGTACAACACTTTGCCAGAATGGTAAATGTGTAATTATCCGGATTAAAACCCGTCTTCCTCCTAAGATCTCTATACAGAGTCAAAGACTCAACGTACTGGTGCAAAGCTGAATGAGCATTCATCATGGAGTTACATAAGAATGCATCGTCCCTGTGGAGCCTTCGATCGAACACGCGACGAGCGTGTCGGATTATAGCAAGTGGGTTGTGTCGTGAGGCTGAAGCAAGGAGGGCGACGGAGGCGCAGGTTGAGATGAACTTGGTGACGAGATTGACGTTGGTGTCGAGGGCGTTTCGGAGCATGAAGGCGTGAATTTGAAGGAGAGAGGCCATGGTGTTCGCCTCCTGAAGAAGGTACAAGCATCTTCTTTCTACTCTGCTCCATAGCTCTGACATTGTTTTGGCGGGAGAGATTCCACAATAAAAATGGGGTTTCAATTTGAGGCCGATTCTGCGGTGATGGTCTCCATATTCGGAGCTATCACCTATATATTCGTTGTTCATCTCATATTTCACCGGCGATCACTGTTGCTAAGCCATATTAGCTATGCCTAAAATCGTGTCATCTTCCTCCCTGGATGGCTGCTCGATGCCCGACGAAAGTGGACAGAACTCCACGGAAATGGCGAAAATTGCACAGAGCTTATTATGGCTGAATAAAAAGAGAGCCTGTGCAAAAGCGAAGAGAGACACAACAAAACCCACCGCCTATGGAACTTTCTTCATCCAATTACCGTTCTAAATTATGTTGGGCGTTTCCCATCAACTTCTTCTCCCCCATTTTTTTTCCCTTCTTATCCATAAACTATAAACTATAACCTAACCGTAAATTTCGGTGCATTAATTTTAAAATAAATTATTCTTTCCCTTTTTTTTTTTAAAGATACTCAGAAGATTCTCTTTGGTTGATGAAAAAAATTTTGAAAAAAATGAAAATAAAAAAGAGTTTTGATAAAATGAAATTTATGATTCAAAATTATATTTAGTTGATAAAGAAAGAAATAAGAATGCCTTTTATTCTTATATTTAGTTGGATAAAAATAATATGAGAATAGAAATAAAAATAAAATAAATAATCATAATATTTTTAATGCAAAAAATAGTAAAATATTCATTAATATTTTTTAATTTGTAAAAAAATCTTTTCTTTTATGCATCTTTAATTTGTAAAATATTTTTTAAAATTAAAAATAATAGAAATAAAATTAAAATATTTATTTTTAATTTTTTAATTTGTATAAAATGTTTTTAAATTACCATTAATAGAAAAAAATTGTTATAACAAACTCATCCTCCTTGGCTTGCAATACTTCAATAATTCCAAATTTACCCGTGTTACTAAAAGGCATTAATCCAAGTTGCTTGTATATATCTAAAGAAGTGCAAAAAATACACATCCTACATGAATTATCTAGATTTAATTTAGATAGTCTATTTTTATAAATTTCTATATTTTTTTAATATAAAAAAGAATTTAAAATAAAAATAATCTATCATTTATAAATTTAAAAAATAATATTTAATTAAAAATAAAAATGAAAAGTTAAAACTTAAACTATCTAAATAAAATTTAAATAGTATAATAGATCTATAAATTTAAATAGTCCAAACACGACCATAAGAAGGGTAGGGAAAGGAGATCAAGGGCATTAAGCATATTGGACAGGCACGAAGATGTGTGGGAAGCTGCAATGTTTTGGTCTAGATGGAAGGGCGTTCTGTTCGGTCTTGGGGATGTTAAATAATTTTCGAAAGAAACTTGAAAAAAAATTTTATGACTCTATTTTTCAAAAGCAAAATTCCAATTTCCGCTACCAAGCAGGCCTCAATGTCACTGCGCCACCCCACCACGCGCCACCGTCGCACTTCAAATTCTCACTTGCTTCGTCTCTCCGTACCATTACCCGTAACCCAACAAGAAGACCCAAAAGTGCTACGCCAAATTCCATCCCTTATAATCGGCCAAAACAGCAGCTCCTGATACGGAGGCAAGGAAGAGCTCCGACACTCCTTCCAAGCCATCAACGCTTCCATTACCAGGTGAAGATTTCGTTTACGGACTCGATTTTTTCTGCTCGCTGATTTTGACTAAATTCCCTTGTGGTCATTCTGATTTCTGGATGGTCCTCCACGGAATCATTTCGCATTGGAGTTTGCAGAGGGATTTAATTTGGTCCACGTATCTTGGACCCCCAAACGGCTAGATTTTAGTGCTTTAAGGAGATACAAACTTATCTCAGGGACCATTTTAATTGTGGGAAAATGCTTGGAGGATTAAATTAAGGAGTTTTATTTTTGAAAGACAGAGGTGAGTAATTTTTTTGGGACTGAGTTGAAAAATTTTATTTTTTGGAAGATCAAAAGAGGAGAGTGATTTTTAGGGACTAAATTGAAAGACTTTATTTTTTGAAAAACAGATGTAAGTAATTTTTTAGGGACTAAATTGAAAGATTTTATTTTTTGGAAGATCAAATTAAGAGAGGAGTGATAATTTTTGGGACTAAATCATCGATTTACTCTTGATTTTTTGAATCTATGTATTAAAATTATACTTGATGGAATAAAATGCCCGAGTTTTCACTATGTTGTTCAGTTTTGTTTTCTGGGTTTCGTGCATTTGAATTCAATCTTGTAGTTGTTGGGTCTGATCGGGAATAACAAGCAAATGAGTTCTTATTAAGTGAGATTTGGCCATTCAGTGCTGAGCCGCTACGGAATCAAAGGGGTTCTATGGAAGTTGTCCAAGTAACATCAGCAATGACAGTGTCAGCAGTTTAAAGATGGCTACACGCAGAGAGGTAAACCCATAATTCAGCCGTGACCCATTTCATATTTGTGAGGGTTCTGAAAAGTCATGGTCCATTTTGTAGATACTTGCCAAAAAGAAAGCCATTGAAGAACTCATTAAAGCAGCATATGTTGAGAAGGACCATATTGCTTCTTTCCCCTCCTTTGGCCATTACGACAGAAATGGTAGGCGTATTGGAATGTAATTTAATAGCCCAGGTCATAAAATAGTGATTCTTCATTTTAGGAATATTAGTAAACCTCCAATTTGGAGGCGTGATTAGATGGATACTTTTCATCATATTAATCTATGGTGAAATTCACTTATATAGGAATGGATTGCTCATTATAAAAAAGAGAATGGGAGAATTGTGATATATGAAATTCTGGAGAAATAAAATTTTCAACTAAGGAACAAAACCACTGACCAAATTTCAGAAACAGCTACTCATTCCGTATTGGGTTAACTGTTTGTTCTTAAATTAGAAAGACTTCTGCTAGGAGTTTTTTAGGTTGTAGATTTCCCGGGGAAAATACATATGATCTACATTCTGTTGTGAGGCAAAAGTGATCAGATGATTGATTTAGACTGCAATATTCTTAAATTTCAATGTTTGGTATATAAATGGTATTATCATTACAAAGTTCAGTTTCTAGCTGGGATTTTGTTACTTGGTGCCTTGTATGGATTTTCTCCTTTTATTTATGGTTTATTACCGTTAAACTGTCTTGTAGCATTCTGTTTTCTCATCCAAAGACATTGCATTTTGATAGATCCCTGTTCTACATGAGAATTTGGAGTCAAAGGAAGTGAGGATGGAAGTGGGAAGAGAGCGAAATTCAAAACAATAACTGTCTAAGTGGGGGTGGTTTAGGGGGTGAGTTGGAAGTTACTCGAGAAATGGCAACTAGAGGGTATATTGGGACAGTAAGTGACAGGGGAAAGTGTGGAAGAATTAGAAAAAAGGTCTGGGGAGAGTGTTAGCCTCTCAAATTTTAGTCTGGGATCTGTTGTATCTGTTTTTGTCTTTGTTTCTGTGCTACTGTGCTGCTGTTCATGTTGCTGTGTTGTTATTTTTCTGAGTGTTGGAGTTATAGTGTAGTTGTTTGTGTGCTGCAAATGATTGTAATTCAGTGAAGGAGCATTATTTAGTGTTAGTTTCCATCTCTCTGTCTACCGTTCTGTGTTAAATTTCTGTGAAGTAGCTGTGGGTTCTATCACATTTGCACTTCCTCATGTCCTGGCAAGTTTCATATTTTGATCATTTCTTTGCTTCTTGGTGCCCCCTATATCGATATGATTTCTAGGTCTCTCTGTGTATTTGGCATCTGGATGTGGAGATAAACTATCCATTCCTGTTAAGCACTACATTCAAAATCTCCTCAAGGTAGAAGTATTTGTCTAAAATTCCCCCCCTATTTTTCCCTATTTGTTGAAACTAATATAATAAAGATGAAAATCTATCATTTTCACTTCTATTTATGGCATCATCTTCCTTTTGTTTTGTTTTTTGCCCCAACATTACACCTAGCTTATTCATCAGAAAATACAGAGGGAGAGGAAAGGAAAAATGTATTTGATTTGTCTTTCCCCAAACTGCAGCGAAACATGGAAGTACCTTATGGATCTGAGTGGCTAGTGGAAGAGAAGGTGAAGCGTAGAGAAATGGTTGCTCCCAAGGCACGTTATATATTTGTGCACGAGGTTGCCAATACAAATGCTAATGAGACGACGATGATGTTAACTGCAGAAAAACCATCAACTAGTTGTTTAGAAAATAGTGGCCCCTTGGTTGGATTTGTACAGTACAGATTTATTGTGGAAGAAGACATACCAGTGCTTTATGTGTATGAATTACAGCTTGAGCCACATGTCCAGGGGAAAGGACTGGGGAACTTTTTAATGCAACTAATTGAGCTTATAGCCCACAAGGTGCTGATTCTTTTTTCTTATCTAACTGATTGTGATCAAAACACAGAAGTTTTGCTGTGCTGCAAAGGACAAAACTAGTAAGCATGGGAGTGATGGGCCGTTAAAATTATAACCTTAAAAGAAGCTCTCTCTCTCTCTCTCTCTACACACACACACACACAGATATATATACATATATATATTTGGTGAGAGGAGTGTTAGGTGAAAGCTTAGAGGAGTAACTAATAACCATTAAATTACAAATTAATGGTCAAAACTCAAGATTGATGCAAAAATCAAGGAAGATATTATTGCGCACATTTTAATGGTAGATTTTGCATCAATTTGGACCATAAATTTGTGATCTTACAGCAATTATTCACTTCTCCTACCTCTCACATAAGATTACTTCTCTTGATGCACAATACATATATGTAGGCATTTTCTATCCTGAGTTTTTACGTCCTTATTTCAATATGTAGGCATTTTTCTTGATCAGCTTATGAGATTTTAATGAACATGATTGGACCAGGAATGCAGTCTCTGATCTACTTTCCTTATTTATTGCAGAACTGCATGGGTGCTGTCATGCTAACCGTTCAAAAAGCAAACTTGTTAGCTATGAATTTCTATATAAGTAAGCTGAGGTAAAATATTGGCATATGAATGCCCTCATCAAATTATATTCTTTAAGAATTCTCTACTTGCTAGTTTTGAGAAGGATGGAAGAAAAAGAAGGATTCTGTTTATTGGTCATATCCTGCTACCAGTTGTTCTTGTTAGCTACATGAATTGTATTTCAAGCTTGAAACATTCCATTTAAACGTAGCTTGTTATATTGAGTTGGGTATATGGGAGGGGAAAAGTGAATTTGTAATTTAATTGCTTAGTTTCATTGTGGTTTGGCATTCTGTAAGGTGAATTAGTTATTTGAATCTTGATGAAAAGCATGACTAATGATGTATGGACCAGTTTTGGGTTAAAAAGATGTGCTGGAAACCTGAAAGATTGATATGTTGTCAAGGATTATGGCTGACCAATATTAAGTCTCAAAGGTTGACAAATAACTATGTTCTTTGTAGACTTGATAGCTATATATGTTAAAACAAGCAATCACACGCATATATGCAGAGATCCTTGAGGACAATATGATCATTACATTTCGTTCTGCATCTTGTAACAGAAGATGTCTTTGCAGATTACTTAATTTTCACTGTTACTTGACATTTACTTTTGATGATGTCATTTAGAACTATCTCATCCATGAAACTATATAAGTCCTAACCATTCTTAACTAGAATTTGCTGTTATAATACCTAGTTAAGTCCTAACCATTTCTAACTAGATTTTTCTGTTATAATTCCTAGTTCTTCCCTCTGATACATTTGTCTTCTGTTTAATTGATCGAATGAGTATTTATGCGCTGCAGATATATCATATCAACTATGTCACCATCAAGAGTTAATCTAGCGGTATATTCCCATTTTTCTATTATAATAATGCTACAAATATCACCTAATATGTTTCCTATTCTGAGAAGTTGAGGTATGTATACCTTGTGCAGATAGGGAGTGACATCAGTTATGAAATTCTTTGCAGAACATTTAATGATGAAGCTAAAACTATATTGGAGGTAAACACTAACACATCATTAAGTTTGTCTCATCAACCTTCTGTATCTGAAATTTATGCAAGGGCTTTTCCTTTGTGCAGTTGTCTTTTGGATAATTATGTTGAGATGTTTCCACAATTATGCTAGAATTTTATTATTCTCTTTCGGATTCGAAATTTAAATATTTGTCTCAGAAGGACATTTCTTTTTTAATTTATCTTTCTTCCATGTCTTGCACTAGTTGTGCCTACAAATGATGACGATAACGAAATATTTTTGGGGTGTGAGGCTTGGTAAGTTTTTGGTGGTTCAACTTCTGATTTTTAGATGCACTGCCATAAATTATGGACATTTGAAGTAGTATCTGTTTTCAAGTTGCAGAAAACAAAAACTTTTAATTACAGACTGTCAGTGAACCTTGTTTTCTATTCACGGGGTGATGTACCAATCTGCTCTTGTAAATGATAATTATGAAATGATTTTAACCTTTAGCAAGTTTTTCTTCCCATGCAATGAAATTTAATTTGAGACCTCTCTAATTTTGTTGGACAACAAGTGCAGTTACATAAAAATGTATGGTTAATGAACAATCAACACTCAGCTGGCTTGTGTTCACATGGGCATACTGTATATAATGTCTAAACTGATTTTTTAATTCTTTATTTAGGCTGTGCTGGAGTGGGGATGAAAACTGATGGGCCCAACTGGAAATTGGGCCAAGTGTATACCCGCAAGAGAGATAAGCTTGTTAAGGGCAATAGATGGGGACAAGTTTATGAGAGAAGGAATAGGAAGGTCAGTGGTGATTTGGCAGGTGAGGGGCAGGACATGAATTTCCTTGAGCATAACTAATTTTGCCTTTTTGTGCCTTGTGCATGATTTCTGTGCAGGAAAGGTGGTTATAGGGGAGAGCTGGCGTGAGTAATTAGGGGGGGGGTGGAATTTTGGTTCGGATTATTCCTAGGAGAGAGCCTGGCCTCTCGAATGCCAAGAGCTACTGTTTTCTTCTTTTTCCTTTTCTTTTATTTTCACAGGGTTAAGTTTGTACTGGGAGAATTCTTCCTCTTCCTTAGGCATCTGAAGAGGAAGATTACTATCTTATAATATCAATAATACAAAGTTCAAGGGTTCCATCATTTTTGGTACTAAAGCTATGATGATTTTAGGGCATGGTTGGTACTAGGATGGAGTTCCGCATGGATGCAGTGGAGAGAAGCATGGGTGAATTACAGAAGAATTAAGGAGCTGTGCAAGATGTGTTGTCAGTCTTGTAGCTCATCCTAGAGAGGATTAACAAGCTGATAACAAAGCTTGATACCTCGGTGTAAGCAATGTTGAGAGACCGAGGGCTGGTGATAGACAAAAGGCATTGATGGAGCCAGGCGATGTTGAGATTGGGGGAGAGGAAGTGGAAACTATTGGAATAAGAGAGAATGATGTTCGACATCCAGAGGCAGCAGAAAGAATCGATCTAGTGGAGGATAGGGATGGAAGCAAATTCCGGTGCCTTGACCTTCCACTCTTTTTTGGAGAGGACTTGATTGGCTGGTTGTTTAAAGTGGAACGATATTTCTCCATTAACGACATACTAGATAGTGAGAAGTTGGAGGCAGTAGCGGTTAGTCTGGAAGAGAAGGCACTAAATTGGTTTCAGTGGTTGGAAACTCAAGCACCAGTGAGGAATTGGAGAGAGTTCAAGAGGGAGGTAATTGAAAGGTTTCATTGCAGGGAATCAGGGACAATTATGAGAGATTGATGGCCTAGAAGCAGGATGGAAGAGTAGAGGAATTTAGGGAGAAGTTCGAGCTGCTCTCCACCCTTTGGGTGGTATTCCTGATGAGGTACTCATGGGT
The DNA here is from genome assembly GCA_026724425.1 of Erythrophleum ivorense. Taxonomy (NCBI): domain Eukaryota; kingdom Viridiplantae; phylum Streptophyta; class Magnoliopsida; order Fabales; family Fabaceae; genus Erythrophleum; species Erythrophleum ivorense. The sequence goes on along the minus strand of JAIUCV010000025.1, from coordinate 4,855,472 downwards.
GTGTTAAAGAAGGGGCTAAAAGCGGAGATTAGAGCTAAGGTTAGGATGATGCAACCCAAATCTTTGGTGTAGCTCATGGATTATGCATCACAGGTGGAGGGAAAGAATATGGCACTGTAGAAAGTGCGTGGGGAGAGAAAAGCTAAAGGTGGGAAAAACCTTTTAAATGAACCAGTTCAAACCCAATATCCCAAAGCTTACAACAGTGGAATTTCCCTGAAGTGGTAGCCATGTTTTCAACAAACAAATTTTTGAGAGCAATGGGGTTGAAGATTTAAAGAATGCAACTAGCAAAATCAGCATTCCCATTACAACCACTTCCCCAAGTAGTAGTAGCAATAATACTAGCAAAAAGAAGCTTTGTGAAATGGAGATAAACTGGAGAAGGGAGCTAGGATTTCGCTTCAAGTGTGATGAGAAGCTTAGTCCTAATCATAAGTGCAAGAGTTTACAGTTGCAAATGATTATTCTCAGTGAGGAGTAAGAAGGCAAAGAGGAGGAAGCAAGAGAATGCAATGGCCCAGTAGATAAAGCAATGGAGAAGGAGATAACTTCCATGGAGTTATCATTAACTACCATAGCAGGCATCACAGGGAATAAAACATTGAGATTAATGGGGAGAACTTAAGGGGAGAAAGTACTGGTTCTAATTGATAGTGGGGCTTCCCACAACTTTTGAGAGGTTGGATTTAACAGTGAAACACACATCGTGCTACTCCATAACTGTAGGGGACAGGGAGGAAAATAATTTCCAAGGGAGCATGCAAGGATATCGAGTTGGAGGTACAAGGTGTCACTATTATTTAAACTTTTTACCTTTTTAATTTGGGGGATGTGGATTTGGTGTTGGGAATTGAGTGGCTGGAATCTTTAGGGGAATTAAGAGTGAATTAGGGTCAATCATACATGAAGGTGAAGATAAATACAAAATGGATCTGCTTTAAAGGAGATCCAATAGTTACTTGAGCTTCCTTCAAATCCATAATGAAAGCTGTAAAAGGAAAAGAAGAAGGTTTTTTATTAGAGTATGGTGCTGTTTCTGTGGAAGGGAAAAACGGCTTGCTGTTACTAAACAAATCCAAAAGTTACTTGAAGAGTTTGTAGAAGTGTGTGAGCCAACTAAAGGACTACCTCCTCATTGCATTAAAGACCATTCCATTATGATAAAACCTGGTGAACAACCACCTAATGTTAGGCCTTATAGGTATATTCATGCACAGCAGGCTGAAATAGAGAAGTTAGTAAAGAAAATGATGGAAGTAGGGATAATTCGGCCAAGTATTAGTTCATACTCAAGCAAAGTTCTATTAGTTAAGAAGAAAGATGGAGGTTCAAGGTTTTGTGTAGACTACAGGGCTTTAAATAAGATTACCATCCCTAACAAATACCCTATACCAGCAATAGACCTTGTTCTCCAAGTTTGACTTGAAATTTGGATATCATCAAATAAAGATTAAACCTGGAGATGAGCCAAAGACAGCATTTAGAACCCATGATGGGCATTATGAGTTCCTAGTCATGTTCTTTGGGCTCATGAATGCGCTTCCACGTTCCAATCTCTCATGAATGATATTTTTAGGGAGTATTTGAGGAAGTTTATACTAGTATTTTTTGGGTTTGACCGATTATTATGGGAAGTTTGTTAATCTAAAAAAATGTGGAGCATAAAGAGTTGCTTTAAAAGTGTTGCGCAAACATCATTTGGTTGTCAATCTAAAAAAATGTGTATTTGGACAAAGGAAGCTTGAATATTTAGGTCACATTATTTCTTTAGATGGAGTGCAAGCCTACCCTTCTAAGATTGAGGCCATGGTAAAGTGGCCTACTCCTAAAAAATTGCAGGCCTTGAGAGGGATTTTGGGTTTGACCGATTATTATAGGAAGTTTGTTAAAGATTATGAGAAGATAGCAGTCCCACTTACTAGTTTGCTGAAGAAAGACTAATTTAAATGGGATGAAAAAGCTGAAAAGGCCTTTGAGAAACCAAAAGCAGCCATGTATACTAGTCTTTGCCAAGCCTAATTCTAGTTTACCTTTTGAGATAGAGGCTAATGTATCTGGGAGTAGGGTGGGGGCTATCCTAATGAAACAAAGGAAGCCCATCGTATATTTTAGCTAGCAGCTTTCAGAAAAAGCAAGACAAGGGTTTGTTTATGAGAAGGAACTCACGGCAATAGTGTTATTTGTGAAGAAGTGGCAACACTATTTATCTAGTCAACCATTCATAATCTGAACTGATCAAAAGGCCTTGAAATCCCTACTAAAGCAATGAGTAATAGACCCAATTCAGAAGAAATGGGTCTCTAAATTGATAGGGTACAGGTTTGAAATCCACTACAAACTTGGCCGAGAAAATAAAGTTGTTGATGCTCTATCTAGGAGGGAAGGCATCACTATGGAGATGACATCCCTGTCATTGTGGCAATATAAAGGATTAGCAAAGTTCAAAGTTGATTACAAGCTTAGGAGTTGAATATACCCTCAAGAGAGGTTGTCTTATGTACAAAAATAAGTTGGTGTTGCCTTGGAATTCCTAGAAGACAAAGAAGCTTATCAAAGAATTCCATGGCTCTCCTATAGGAGGGCATTTGGGGTACATTAGAACTTATAAAAAGCTGGCTGAGGTGGTGTATTAGGAAGGAGTGAAGAGGGATACTCAAGAGTATATGGCAAGATGTGAAGTGTATTAGCAAATTGTTACAATATTTACCTATTCCCCAACAAGTATGAGAGGACATTAGCATAAATTTTATATTGGGCTTCCAAAAGCCAATAGTAGTAGACAAATTCAAAAAGTGAGCAAGTGGCCCTGTGCCCAAGTCAAGTTTCGTTGTGCCAAACTCTTCTATTGTGCTCAAGGTGCCATGGGACAATGATGCCAATTTAAAAAACCAAATTAGTTCACGCAAATTTTCACTTGGTACATGTATCTCCACCCTGTACTTGCTCACAGGCAAGCATGAGCAAGTGGTCTTGTACCAATTTTTGCCCGAGGCAAGTTCTCTATGTCAAACTCTTTTATTATGCTCAAAGTGCCAGAGGGCAATGATGCCAACCTAAAATATCAAGTTGGATCACACGGATTTCTACTTGGTATATGCTCCAGTTTTGTAAAAACCCGACGTGCAGAACGTGCATGAAAATATATATGGGAAGGGAGTGGAGTTGACTTTTCCATGCAGATCTTGCAGCTGCCACGCACTAGTTTTTTCCTTCTACAATTTTACGGATGTACCCTTCCTTCCATTTACTTTAAGTGGGTTTTTCGGTTATTTAGCACTCCAAATTCTGCAACACATATCCTTCTAGCAAAGCAATCACAGAACCGACAGAAACTCTGCATCTTTATCCCTGTTTTGCTGGACGCTACCTTTCCTGCTTCTTCGAGCTGCTGGACGCTGGCTTTTCTGCTTCTTCGAGTTGTGAAATACTCTCTACTCCATCTCCAGTAAGTTGCTTCATGCAAGTCGCATAACTCCTTCTGCTGGACGAGGGCTGGGTTGATCAAAAACTGCACTTAATTCTCCTCTGTTCAACGCTGCTTGCTGTCCCTGTTTGAGTTCTTACTGTTGGTGTTTGCTCCTTGAATTTTGTTAAGCTTTTGCTGCTGGTTGCTAGTGAAACCAAGCCAGAAAAATTAATTTCCCAGGTCTGAAATTTCTGCCAGATGAATTGCTGTTGCTGGGTTCATCTTTTCCCCTCTGTTTATGCTATTTTGTTCTGCTGGTTCGCTTTTCAGTGCAGCCCTCTTCCTCTTAGTTTCAGCTGACATTTGTGGCTGTGTGTGTGGCAGGAGAGCAACGCTATATAGGTATATCTAGGCTTGAAATTCCTGTTGCATGTGTTGCTTCTTTAATCCCAATTATAAGCATTTCTCTCCTCTGTTTCTTACTGCGGTAATACGTTTTGTGTGGTGGCCAGCAAAGGGAGGTCCTGCGTAGAAGAAAAGATGGTGCAGGAAGATGTGTCCTTTAAAGAAAAACTTATATGTTTTATATGAATCAAAATGATACCCATAATCATTCTCTTTATTTTCCGCTTCTGCGTAAACATACGTAAACTGTGGGGTGTGACAAGTTTGGCACGGGGGAACTTGCTCTGGGCAAAAGTTAGTATGAGGCAACTTGCTCACCACTTGCGTGCGAACAAGGTAGGGGCGCATGTACCAAGTGAAAATCCATGTGATCCAATTTGGTTTTTTGGGTTGATATCATTGTCACATAGCTCCTTAAACACAATGGAAGAATTTGGCAGAGAGAAACTTGCCCTGGGCAAAGAAGTGGCCAAAACCTTCACTAGAGAGGTATTCAAGTTGCATGGCTTTCCAAAAACTATAATGTCTAACAAGGACAGGATATTCATTAGTCAATTTTGGAAAGAGATGTTTGTCATGGTTGATACTACTCTCAAATATAGCTTTAGATATCATCCTAAAACTGAAGGATAAACACAGGTGGTTAATAGATGTCTTGAAACATACTTGAGGTGTTTTGCTGGAGCGAAACCTAGGCAAGGGGTTAAGATTTTACCATGGGTAGAATAATAATATAACACCACCTTCAACTAGTCCATTAGCATGAGTCCATTCAAAGCCCTATATGGGAGAAATCCCCCAATCATATTCAAATGACAGGGTGAATTATCCATGGTAGAAGAAGTGAATGAGCAGCTGAAGGAGAGAAATCTCGTCTTAATAGATTTGAAAGTGCATTTGCAGAAAGTGCAAATGTTAATGAAGGACCAGGCTGGCAAGAAAGGGGGAGAGGTGGTATTTGAAGTTGGGGATATGATGTACCTTAGACCAGACAAACTAAGAACTCTGGCCAAAAAGAGAAATGAGTAACTATCTCTAAGATTTTATGGTCTTTATAAGGTGGTGGAGAAATATGGCAAAGTGGCATATAAATTGGAGCTACCTAAAACAATTAGGATACATCCTGTTTTTCATATATCCCAGCTCAAAAAATCATTACACCCGACTATTCCAACTCAGTCCATCCCTCTTTCTTTAATTGAAGAACTTGAGTTGCATGTACAGCCTGAATTGTTGAAGCAGCTTAGAACAACAGCAGACGGACAACAAGTTCTTATCAAATGGGTGGGTTTGCCTAAATGTGAAAGCACATGAGAGGATGCTGAAATGATTTGCAACCAATTTCTTAATTTCCACCTTGAGGACAAAGTGAAACTTGTAGGGGAGGGCAATGATGGGCCCAACCAAAAAGTGGGCCAGTTGTATATCCTCAAGAGAGATAAGCTTATTGAAGGCAACAGATGGGGACGAGTTTATGAGAGAAGGAATAGGAAGGTCAGTGGTGATCTGGTAGGTGAGGAGCATGACAGGAATTTCCTTGAGCATAACTAATTTTTTCTTCTCGTGCTTTGTGCATGATTGCTATGTGGGAAAGGTGGTTATAAGGGAGAGCTGGTGTGAATATTTTCTTTTTGGGGGGAGGGTGGAATTCTGGTTTGGGTCATTCCTAGAAAGAGCTTGGCCTCTCAAATGCCAGGAGTTACTGTTTTCTTCTTTTTTCCTTTTCTTTCGTTTTTACGGGATTAAGTTTGTACCGGGAAAATTCTTCCTCTTCTTTAGGCATCTGAAGAGGAAGATTACTATCTTATAATATCAATAATACAAAGTTCAGGGTTCCATTAATAAAACGTGGAATTGAAATTTTATCTGACACTTTTTTCCATGATATCCGTTATTCCTTTTCTTTTTTTTTCATCCATATAGCCTACTTTCTGGATGCAGGATCGGGGATGAATTGGAGGAAGACTGTTCAAGTTACCAGGCTCATCTTCTTTAGATTTTTTCAACTGTATGAAGTAATTGATGTGCTTGTTCCCACTGCCCTGCGTATCTCTTATACTGTGTTCTTATACGTTGCTTTCGTCTCCTTTTATTTTAAAATGCAATGAGTTTTCTTGCTTTCGTTGTGAAGTCAGGCGTTTAAGCTGTCGTGTATCTAATTGTTAGTGATGAACACAAGGGTGATGGAGTACATATTTCATTGAAAGTTTTGTATCGAAAACCATGTTTAGGGACGTGAACTCGGCTTTTCACAATATATAGTGCTAAAATCCAGAACTTATCCATTTTGAACGGAAGATACTACCACGGTGATACGCTAATACATATTTCATGGAGTGCATTTTGCTGGAAGAAATTTTTGAGATGTGGTGGCCTTGGTTGAGTTTGGACAGGTAAATGAGAAGGGTAATACTTTTAGAAGGGTTGCATAGGTTGCGTGGGGTGAACGCGAGACTATAGTGGCAGTTGCTTCTATTTTTTTCATGGAGTTGAACTATTGTATATTGCATCATAACAAGTGCAGAAGTCAGAAAAATAATTGTATTAGGCCCATTGGTTTGAGCAACATGTATATCACGATCATTCCAAACTGGTTTGAGTATCAGTTATATCATGATCATATGGCATGTTTGTTACCAAGCAATCAACGTGAGAGAGTGGAAATTTTTCTTTAAAAAAAAAAAAAGGTAATATTTATTTTGTCTTTGTAATCATTATTTAACAATATTTGTTTCATCTATTTACTTTTTTAAAGTAAAAACAGAAGTATTATTTTTAATTTTACATATTCACATTTTTCCCCCTCCATTCTCATTTTCTGTTCTTGCATACTATGCATAGCCTTATATCATCATCCTATTTAACTAGCAAGTGGAAAAGTGTTCCCTCACCAATGCGAGCCCGGCCTTTTTTCTTATTTAATTGTAGCCATTTCAAAGAGCCATTCTACTCATGAGTTTCAGTCCATGAGTCTTAGAGCTATTCTCACACACGCGCCTGTACGCGTACATATATTCACTCATTTACTCTTGTGCGTGCGCGTGTACACACAAGAGAGAGAGAGAGAGAGAGAGAGAGAGAGAGAGAGAGAGTGAGTGAGTGTGCGCGCGCGCGCGTTTCTGACCATGAGCCTTAGAGCTATTGACTCATTTAGTGTTTTGGACTTCAGATAAAAATAAGTAAAAAACTAAAACTTCTCTCTAAAAAATTATTTTAATTAAAAAGGTCTTGTTAACAATTATAATCACATAACTGGCATGCCTCTTTCTATCCATCCATTACCTTCACATTAATTAACCCAAAATGATAACTTCCATATCCTATTCACTTTAATTATAATGTATTTATTTATGCAGGTACAATAAAATATATATTTCGGTTTCTCATTTTTTAGTACTAAATATCCTTAAGAATTAGAAAGCTAATGACCATAGAACACTTGTCCCCTTTTTGGGTGTACCTCATAATTACATTAATTAAAAGGAATTAAGAAAAATCTCGTTTAGAATTGCTAATACACTCTGATAGTGTCAAGCTTTACGTGAATTGTTTTTTGAAGTTTTTGTTTTGTTAAAATATAGTCATACATAATTAGCATGTAGGAGAAATTGTACTTTCTCACTGTGATCTTTGCCTTTAATTACAATGTCCTTCGATGTATATAAAATATTACAACAGTTTATCTCCTGATCTGTTAGCCATATTTCAATAACCCCCCCTCCCCCTAAACTAGATGTTAAGTCTGACTTTAGCATAATATTAATATTGCATTTACCTATCCTGATCATTGGCCCCAACTGCAATGTCCCTTATAGTTTAGAAAAAAAATTGCAATTGACCCGAGTATTATCCTTAATTGCAATGTCTCCCTAATTTTAAAAAATTATGAATTGTTCAACAAACAACTTCAATTTGAATTTTCATTTTACTAATTTTTGAGTCAAATTTCTCGGTAAATATGAAAAGTTCTTACAAAAAGGATTTTAACCTAATTTGAAGATGGAGGACAATTGTCATTGGAGGAAAAACATTAGGGTGGATAAATGCAATTTCTCATTAAATGATGTAAATACTGTTTTAGTAATTTTATATTTAAAGGTCGATTTAGAGAAAAAAGAATTATTACAATTAGGGCTAATTGATCAGAAGATCAAATGAGTTGAGTTTATTATGTATTAGCCAGGACATTGTAATTGAGGAAAAGACTAAGGTGAGTAAATGTAATTTATCCTCTTATTTATTGTTACAATGTTCACACTTTTCCTAATATATATATATATATATTGATCAAACATTTATTTTTAGCACAAAACAATCATAGACTGTCAATAATGACTAAAAGCTTGTGTCACGACCCAATTCCGAGCCATGACCGGCACCTAGACCAAGCCAAGCATGATTGGCCCAGCCTAGTAAGCCTAGCAAATCATTTACTATTCATACTTTTATATACGCATACCTACAGTGATTAGAGGTTGTCAAAAATCTGGCAGCACCTCCCCTAAAAACTGGACATCCCAACCCTGCAAAGTCAACACAGTTCAATACATTCCATTTCAAAAAAATATATCTTAAGGAGCTTAAATGAATGTATTAGAAGCATCAATTCATACCTTAATGGTTTAAATCAAAAAGCCCCAAATTTGAGAAGCTTTCCACGGCCAAAATGAAGAAGCAAGCTGAAATTTATGTTCCATGGCACCATTAACATTAAGAGGAACAAGATGGAAGTTGAACAAGGGAAAAATGCAAGGCAAAATAAGAGAAAAGAACAAAAAGAGAAGGACCGAAAATGGAGCAAAAATGGAGTTCACCTTTTGCGATTTCCCCCTTCAGCGCAACAGCCACGGCTCCACAACGCTTAAAGAACAGAACTGGAAGATGACTGAGGTATTATAAGGTGAGGCATAGCAAATAGACAAGGAAGAATGAAAGAAAAAAAAAAAGAGAAAAGGAGATGAAGGAGGCTGCGTCTGAGCTATGGGAAGAAAAACCTTTAAGGAAAGAGATAAGAAGAATGGGGAAAGGCGTACAGGAGGCTTCAGTGTTGAAGAAAGAGAAGAAAGAGATTTGAAAAGGGAGGGACGTGGGTCTGATGGAGTAATAATAAAGGATATTATATTTTAAGGAAAAAAGAAGAAATTACAAAAGCACCCAATGTTCTTTTTCTAGTGTAGTTATTTAAGACTAATGAAAAATTATTTTTATATATGTAAAAATAAAAATAAGGACCCACAATTATTTAGAGCCTCCATGTTGACCTATTTTAAAAATTTTAGAACATAAAAATATCTCAATGGGTATAAGATAGGTTTCAAAATATCTCCTTAAGATAATTTTAAAGCTTTATAATTATCCTAAGATTACCAAAATATTATATTTATCCTAAAAATAAATTTTTGCCTAATTAAATTATTTATTTAATTGTTATTAGTTTAATTTGGGTTATTACATTCTTCCCCCCTTAGAAAAATTCGGTCCCCGAATTTCAACAAGCCTCTTACCTAAAGGGTCTTAAAAAGATGGGGATATTTCTCACGCATAGCTTCCTTAGCTTCCTAAGTTGCTTCTTCTTTGGAATGCTTCTGCCATACCACTTTTACTGATGTTATATCCTTATTTCTCAATCTCTTGATCTGTCTATCAATTATAGCCACAGGTTGCTCTTCATAAGAGAGTTGCTCATCCAGTTCTATGGTCTGCAGTTGAAGCACATGAGAAGGGTTGGCCAAGTATTTGCGAAGCATAGACACATGGAAGATAGGATGAACACTTGCAAGATTTGGTGGAAGAGCTAAACGGTAGGCTACAGCTCCCACCCTCTCAACTATCTCAAAAGGCCTAATGTACCTAGGACTTAACTTCCCTTCCTTTCCAAATCGTAAAACACCTTTCATAGGTGATACTCGTAAAAACACAAGGTCACCAACACTAAACTCCAACTCACGTCTCCTGTGATCAGCATAGGACTTCTATCTAGTTTGGGCAGTCAACAACCTTTCACGAATCAATCGCACTTTGGCCACTGACTCTTGAATGAGATCTGGGCCCAAAAATTTAGACTCACCCACTTCAAACTAGCCAATTGGTGATCTACAACGCCTTCCATACAATGCTTCAAAAGGCGCCATCTGAATACTAGATTGATAGCTATTATTATATGCAAATTCCATCAAAGGCAAGTATTTATCCCAGCAACTACCAAGATCCAAAACACATGTGCGAAGCATATCTTCTAATATTTGTATTGTGCGTTCAGATTGTCCATCAGTCTGAGGATGAAAGGCAGTACTAAGATCTAGACGAGTCCCCAATGCTTCTTGAAATGACTTCCAGAATTTAGCTGTAAATTGCGGCCCACGATCTGAAATGATAGACACAGGTACTCCATGAAGAGCAACAATTTCATCTAGGTAAAGTTTAGCATATTGAACCACGGTATAAGTGGTCTTCACAGGTAAGAAGTGCGCAGATTTAGTTAATCGGTCTATAATCACCCACACTGAATTATAACCTTTAAGGGTTTTTGGCAAGCCAGTCACAAAATCCATAGTGATTCTCTCCCACTTCCATTCTGGTATTTCAATTTGTTGCAACATACCTGCAGGCTTTTGGTGTTCAACCTTTACCTGCTGGCACACTAAACACTTAGAGACAAACTCTGCCACGTCTCTCTTCATTCCCTTCCACCAATACAACTCTTTCAAATCTTGGTATATCTTATTGGAACCTGGGTGAAGCGTGTAAGTTGAGTGGTGAGCTTCTTCTAAGATTTTTCTTTGCAAATCTTCCACATTTGGCACGCACAACCTACGACCACATCTCAAGACTCCTTCATAATCTATTGTGAACTCTTGTAATTTCCCTTCACGAACTGCTTCCATAATCTTTCTTAATTGAGCATCTTGTTCTTGTATGGCCTTGATTCTATCTACCAGACCAGAACGAAGTTGTACATGAGCTAACAATACTCCTGATGCTGGGACCTCAAATCTTACTCCACCCTCATTAAGTTTCTGAAATTCTTTCACTATCGGTCTCTTGAGTTCAGCAATGTGAGCCAAGCTACCCATAGAATTTCTACTAAGGGCATTAGCCATTACATTAGCCTTGCCAGGGTGATATAAGATGTTACAGTCATAGTCTTTTAAGAGTTCTAACCACCTTTTTTGTCTTAAGTTCAAATCTCGTTGTTGAAAGATATACTTAAGACTCTTGTGATCGGTGTAAATTTCGCAAGTCTCACCATATAGGTAATGCCTCCAAATCTTTAATGCAAATATGACTGCAGCCATTTCTAAATCATGAGTGGGGTAATTTTGTTCATGCTTCTTAAGTTATCTAGAAGCATAGGCTATCACCTTCCCATACTGCATTAGTACACAACCTAGGCCTACTCTTGATGCGTCACAATATACTGTATAACCACCAGTTCCAGATGGAAGAGTTAGCACAGGTGCAGAGGTTAAAAAATCTTTTAATTGTTGGAAACTCTCTTCGCATAAATCTGACCATTGAAACTTCACTCCCTTCCTTGTCAATCTTGTTAGAGGAGCTGCAAGCTTAGAGAAATCTTTAACAAATCTACGGTAGTATCCTGCTAACCCGAGAAAACTACGAATCTCAGTAACCGTAGTAGGTCTAGGCCAATTTTTGACCGCTTCCACCTTCTTAGGATCCACACTTATCCCATTCTTAGACACCGTTTGTCTTAGGAAAGCCACATTGTCCAACCAAAACTCACATTTAGAGAATTTAGCATAAAGTTGGTGTTCTCTCAAAGTTTGCAAGGTCATTCTCAAATGTTGCTCATGCTCTTCCTTACTTTTTGAGTAAATAAGAATGTCATCAATAAAAACGACCACAAAATGGTCTAAGAACGGTTTAAAGACTCGATTCATCAAGTCCATGAAAGCTGCCGAAGCATTTGTAAGCCCAAATGACATGACTAAGAACTCGTAATACCCATAACGAGTCTTAAAAGCTGTCTTTAAAATGTCCTTTCCTCTGATCTCAACTGATGATACCCTTACCTCAAGTCTATCTTAGAAAAGCATTGAGCTCCCTGAAGTTGGTCAAACAAGTCGTCTATCCGTGGTAATGGATACTTATTCTTCACTGTCACTTTATTCAATTGCCTGTAATCAATACACAATCTTAAAGAGCCGTCCTTCTTTTTTACAAATAATACTGGAGCACCCCAAGGAGAAGAACTAGGGCGTATGAAACCTTTATCAAGAAGATCTTGTAATTGATCTTTCAATTCTCTAAGCTCTGCAGGAGCCATTCTGTATGGAGGTATAGACACAGGTTGAGTATTAGGAATTAAGTCTATGTAAAATTCAATCTCCCTATCTGGAGATAAACCTGGCAACTCTTCAGGGAAGACATCAGGGTATTCACAAACCACTGGTACCTCCTCTAAATTTGCTGTTGTCGCATTAATATCTTTAACTATCGACAAATACCCCTTACACCCTTTTCCCAATAACCTCTTAGCACTCAGAGCAGAAATCAAATTAATAGGAGCCACACTGTGGTCGCCTTGGAAAGTAAAAGATTCTCCTATTGGCAACTCAAACTTCACCACCTTATTATGATAATCAAGAGTAGCATGACAAGAAGATAACTAGTCCATGCCCAAAATTACATCAAAATCCATCATATCAAGGACTACTAGATCAACAAATAACTAATTGCCTTTTACTAGGACTTCACAAGATTTATGCACACGGTCTACTGTGATTGCATCTCCCATAGGTGCAGCTACCACTAAAGGCTCATTTAGTAATGATGCATCTTTACCAAATCGCAAAGCAAAGAATGGGGATACAAAGGAATGTGTAGCACCAGAATCAAATAGAACATGTGCATCAAAAGAGCAAACTGGAAGAATACCTGTCACCACTGCATTGGACGTTTGAGCATCTTGACGTGTCATCGCATAAACACGAGCTTGACCTCGTCTGGCTTGCCCCTGGCCTCTGTCTCCTGATCCTCTACCATGAGATTGTACCCCACCAAGACCTTGGCCTCCAGGCCCACCAACCTGTCTTAATGGAGCTGCTAGAATTGGAGATGATGGTAGCGTCGTAGGATTATATGCATGACTAAAGGATGGTTGCCTTGATAACATAGGACAATCCTTTTGGATATGGCCTAACTGACCACACCGATAGCATGCTCTCCCTGGTCCAAAGCAAACACCAGTATGACTCCTCCCACAAGTAGAACAAGGGGGTAAAGGCCCAAAAGATCTCCCTCTACCACGAATAGACTGCGAAGAGCGCATCTGATTAGTCTCGCCACTTTGAACTATACTTGAGGAATGCCCACTATGACTTCCTTGACTCTGAAAACTTTGCTGTTGACCCTGATGACTCACCACAATCTCCCTTTCGATTCCACCACCACCTCTAACTTGATAGCCACCCCGATTGCTTTCATTATGCCGTCGTTTACGTGACTCTCGTGCATTCCTGCTTTCTTTACTATGAGCTTCAAAAAGTTTGGCACTTTCAACTACATCTTCATAAGAGTCATATTGGACTCTAGCAACTGATCGGAACAAATAATCTAAAAGCCTTTGTACAAACCGCTTTGCTCACATCTGCTCTGTAGCTACCAAATGAGGAGCATATCTAGATAACTTAGTATACAATATCTCATATTCTACTACTGTCATACCCTCTGATTGCTTCAATACTTCAAATTCTCTAGCTTTAGCATCTCTAACTGTCTGTGGAAGAAATCATCTCATAAACAACTCAGTGAACTCTTCCTAACCCAAAGGGGGTGACCCTTGTGGTCTTCCTTCTTTCACTGTATCAAACCATGTCTGAGCCAGGCCTAACAGACGATATTTTGCCAACTCTACTGATCTAGCAGGTGTACATCCCAATGCTCTACAAAGTCGGCCTATCTGATATAAAAAGTATTGAGGGTCCTCATCTGCCTCTATACCTATAAAAGAAGGGGGCTTAAGCTTCATAAATTCTGACAACTGAACCACAATTGTCCTCCCCTGTTGAGCTAATTGCTCCCTCTCTGGTCTAACTTTTGGCTCAGGCTCAGGATCTACATGCTGGTCTCTCCTTTGTTGTTGTTGCTATTGCTGTTGTTGTTGTTGCTGGATTACACCCATCATCTCCCTCATGGTTTGTTGCATGTCACGCATGCTAGCAACAACATCTGCTAATGTCAAGTCTGTTTGCCTAGTTTCAGGTGCCTCATTTCTTGCTGCCCTAGCAGACTCATTTGCTTGATCATGACCACGTTCGCAGCTAACACCACGTCCGCGACCTCTACTACTACCACGCCCTCGGCCTCTAGGAGCCGAAGCAGGATCATGAGGCAGGCTGGAGGCCTCATCAGGAGCAAACCTCCTAGGTGTCGTCCTCTTTCTTAGCGGCATCCTTTCCTATAAATAAAATAAAGTACCCACAAATGATGATTTTAATCAAGTTTCAAACAATAAACACATTCAATGTATAGACCACTAAACAAAACTCCAAGACTTAGATTTGGCAATAATAGACTCCTACATGTAAGGTGCACTGGCCAATTACGCAATTACACGTAAGATTCTACTACTCCCCAATCATATGGCTACAAAGTCCTAGACACAAACCGGGCTCTGATACCAACTTTGTCACGACCCAATTCCGAGTCATGACCGGCGCCTAAACCAAGCCAAGCATGATTGGCCTAGCCTAGTAAGCCTGGCAAATCATTTACTACTCATACTTTTATATACGCATACCTACAGTGATTAGAGGTTGCCGAAAATCCGGTAGCACCTCCTCTAAAAATTGGACATCCCAACCCTGCAAAGTCAACACAGCTCAATACATTCCATTTCAAAAAAATTCATCAGCATCTCATATCTTTGGATTTTTGCCACAATATGGTATAGTACATAAGTTTTTCAAAATATAATCAAACGTCACTACAATAGTCATTATACGATTTACAAAAAAAGTATAACATCCTCATGACCCAAAATAATGTAGCATCTAGTAGCCAATATTTCTTGGAGTTCCTACATAACTCAACTGACCAAAATATCCTACCATTTGTGTTTGGGTAGAATGCAGATCCCAGAGCACCTTAATCTACTTTATGTTGATCTGAAATATGACAAAAGAAAGGGATAAGCCTACCATTGGCTTAGTGAATGCATAGATAACAAATAAGTAGAGGGAAAAACAAATAGGTTTAGAATTTCTCACAATAAAATACTTAGATAAATAAAAGGAATTTTTATTGCCTTTAATTGTTGTCTATATATATATATAAATAACAATTAATTTACATTACAGGCTATCATCAAAAGCACAATTTAAAATTTAAGGAAATAAGATATAATAGGTATCCTGTGTAAGAATTACAATCAACCCTAAGTGCCGCCACACAGGACTTAATTCTACTATCAATGCCATTGCACAGCATCACAATATCACCATTATCACCATGTGCCGCCACAAGGTGTGCGTATCACAATATAGCTAGTATAATTATCACTGAGTGCCGCCACACAGTGTTTATTCGTTATTCTAACTAAGTGCACTTAGGCCGTTACTCTCGCTAACGGCTACGGGATTTTAATCAGGCTTCCATCCATAATTTTGAAATGAAAATAATTTAAATAAATTAAATATTAAACAAATAAAAATTTGATCAAGTAAAAGAAGTGATTTTAATAAAATAAAAACAATTAATCACAAGTTTATATAATAAAATTTAAATAAAAGTCATTCATCATCTTTCCAGCCTATAACCATTTATATACATATATATATCCACACATATATTTTAACCTACATAAAGTTTAAATTTGTTTCCCTAATAACGCAAATATGACAATTCAGAAATGTGAAGTTTGGGCTAATAATAAGTAAACATAAAATAAAAGAGACTACTATTTTGCTATCTATACACTCACATGTGGAGGCCAATAGTAAAGACCTAAATTTCCTAAAATTCGAATGAATCTCCAATTGAAAGAGTAGTTCTAATATCACCTATAATTATATTGAACACAAAAAAATCACCTTAAATTTCTCCATTAGTTTCTAATATGCTCAATATAACTAATTTCACCCTCTAACACCTAAACCCATAATTATAGTTTAAATTTTCTAATGTTACTATTAACCCTAGGTTTTAGATTTCACAAATTAATTTTCACAATCCAACTTAAGCTTCTAAATTTTAATTTGAGTTTAAAATATATCTTAAGGAGCTTAAATGAATGTATTAGAAGCATCAATTCATACCTTAATGGTTTAAATCAAAAAGCCCCAAATTTGAGAAGCTTTCCACGGCCAAAATGAAGAAGCAAGCTGAAATTTATGTTCCATGGCACCATTAACATTAAGAGGAACAAGATGGAAGTTGAACAAGGGAAAAATGCAAGCCAAAATAAGAGAAAAGAACAAAAAGAGAAGGACCGAAAATGGAGCAAAAATGGAGTTCACCTTCTGCGATTTCCCCTTTCAGCGCAACACCCACGGCTCCACAACGCTTAAAGAACAGAACTGGAAGATGACTGAGGTATTATAAGGTGAGGCATAGCAAATAGACAAGGAAGAATGAAAGAAAAAAAAAAGAGAAAAGGAGATGAAGGAGGCTGCGTCTGAGCTACAGGAAGAAGAACCTTTAAGGAAAGAGAAAAGAAGAATGGGGAAAGGCGTACAGGAGGCTTCAGTGTTGAAGAAAGAGAAGAAAGAGATTTGAAAAGGGAGGGACGTGGGTCTGATGGAGTAATAAGGAAGGATATTATATTTTAAGGGAAAAAGAAGAAATTACAAAAGCACCCAATGTTCTTTTTCAAGTGTAGTTTATTTAAGACTAATGAAAAATTATTTTTATATATGTAAAAATAAAAATAAGGACCCACAATTATTTAGAGCCTCCATGTTGACCTATTTTAAAAATTTTGGAACATAAAAATATCTCAATGGGTATAAGATAGGTTTCAAAATATCTCCTTAAGATAATTTTAAAGTTTTATAATTATCCTAAGATTACCAAAATATTATATTTATCCTAAAAATAAATTTTTGCCTAATTAAATTATTTATTTAATTGTTATTAGTTTAATTTGGGTTATTACAGCTTGAGTCAATCAAGGGAGTTAGTTGAGGGATACTAGCTTAAAGGGAGCAGTTGATGCCAAAGCTAGTGGGAGCCTCAATATTAGTTAAAGACCCATGATCCAAGCAACAGAAAACGAAGAAAATAAGCGAGTGTGGATCCAACAAGCCAATGACCTCGGAAGACAGTTAGATTCCACAATCTCCATCACCAGGCCCACCATGCATATACGGATACAATAAATAGGGACGTGGCCAATTGGAGAACATGTATATATGCCAAGGAAGCTATAAATGGCAGCAAGGAGCATCAAGCACAGAAACATCTCAAGAAAGTTGTATTACAACTTATGTAATAGAAGAAGATGGAAGATTTCCCAATACAAATGCAAGGCCCATTAGGAGGAAGCAAAAGAATTACTTCACTTATGCTGTGTTTGATACCTTGGAATGATTTTCGTAAGTATAGGAATAGAGATCAGAATAAGAATTGAATGAAATTTTATGATTTTAATTATATTTGGGATGATATGGGAAAGAAAGAAAATGTCATTTCAAATGTATGCTTGGTTGGGTGAACATAATATAGGAATAGCGAAAAGGAAAATTAAACAAATGACCATAATAATCTTAGTGACTACCAAATATTAAAATATTCATTTTTTCTATTTTAATATATTGAAAGAATTTTTATGATACTCTTAATAACAATATGACAATATATTTTTTTATTTTTAATTAGCAAGAAATATTTTTAAAAACATTAAAATTCTGTTAAATTTTTGTAATACTATATGTTGTAATTCTTTTATTTTTATGAGGGCATGATGGTTGGGAATGAGATTGGATTCTATCATGTTGGCTAGGGATAGGGACTCCCACAAAGTGAGGGAATTCCAACACCCCTGAAATCGCATTCCTACTTACAAACACACACTTGATGGGAAATTCATTCCCATTCCTTCCTCCCGATTCCATCAAGCCACTATGTGGTTTCCAGTGCCATGAGCAATAAAATTGACATTTACCAAACAACCCATTTTTTATGTAGGTTAAATAGGACCAGTTCATGAGTTGGACTCCCTTGACAACTCTGCAATTATAGTGATCAAGAATATGTTGCTTACCACCAACTTTTCAAAATGTGCAAGCATGGGATCATAAGCTTGTGTATGGCATTCGATTTAATAATGCATTATGAATCCTAAACCTATTGTCAGATTCATGTTTAGGGTACATTTGGACAAGAATGGAAGGGAAGAAAATAAAATGTTTTGTTGAACTCTTTCTATTTGGGAGTTGGTTATAAGGAGAAAAAGAATAGAAGATTTTTATCTAACCTCCAAAAATTTTCAAAATTTTCCCTCCTTTATAATTTAAGTTCTTTCAATTTTGGAAATTTTGAAGGAGAAAGTTTTTTGAAAAATTATCATTTAACCATCTCTCTCCCTCTCTCCCCTTCCCTCCCTTTTCTATTTTCCTCATAGATTATTTCCTTTCCTAATTCCTAACTTCCAAACGTACCCCAGTAACCCTAACAATTTGAATTTTACTTAAACGCTCAAAACAAAATGACGAAGAATTAGAAAATTCAAATCTCATTAGAAATAGACCTATCATATGCGTCGGGATGTGAATTTGGATTTTATTAATATTTTAAAGGTCCAAGTCAAATCCAAACACAGCCCATGGATTTACCCCAAACAAGAATTTATCCTAAATTCACCATTTCATTCTTTACTATTTCATCTATTGTCATTTATTCAAAAATATAACCCAAAGTAAGGCACCTAGTTTGTAAAATGAAGCTCGAGTATAAGTAGGAATTGCAATCCTATATATATATATATATATATATATGCATATACATACTTGAGTTGCATTATTATTTAATATTTAAAACTGAGATTCATAGGATCTCACAACAAAGCCACAAACAAAATAGGTAAGATGATTAAGCTTCTTGCTTATCTTCCTCATTCCAACTGTTTTGCGTGATAATGCAGGAAAAGTCCCATCTGCTTCTGAAATTTGCATGTTTCCATAGCTAGATTCTATGCTTTCATCAGCTGCAGAAGCATCCTCCAATAAAAAAGCTGACATTTCACAACAAATGAATTACAGAGGTTAGAGTTGTAAATACAACCAGCATGCATGCTATGACTTATTTTGTTTTTTGTTTTACAGTACCATAAAGGTATTCTTGGGTCAACTTGCAGGTTAATTGAGACTAGATCCTTTCTCAGATGAGGGCACAACCCGATCCCTTCGTCGGCCTATTGCACTTAATCATGGAAATAAATTTTCTTAAATATTGACATGAAAGTTTTAAATCCAAATAATGAAGGTAGAGATCAAATTTTTTTTTCTTTAAACTACTAGACCAATCCCTTAAAATTACAGGAAATTCTTACTCACACATGGGTATACCATATCACCTATACATTATTTAATAAAATAAAACTAAATCATATAATTAGATCCCATGCAACAATTCATTATGTGCTAGTGTTGTAATAGATAATGAAATGTGGACCCTACACAATACTTTATTTATGTAATAATGTTATAATGAATAATGAAATATAATACTCAATTATATGCCTTGACTTATTTTATTAGATAGTATATAAATAATATAATGTGTTATGTGCATCTAAGAATTTTTTTCAAAATTACCAGCATGCAATGATCGATATGTAAGAACAAACGGAGAACATTTGATTTTCTTTGATGCACTGAAATTAACTCGCATTACTTCTTATGTTTATTATTTTTTCCCAATTTCTTACTGACCATCAATTAAGCAACATCTAAGTAGATTAAATAGGTTGAATTATTGTCCTCTCCCCCCTCCCCCCAAAAAAAAAATCAAGGACAAGATTGACATGAAATATGAAATAACTTTGTATCTGTAAGTGTCACACCCTATCTAGCTAAGATTACTAGTGAGATGCCCTAATTAAGAATTAGTGAGAAATAAGTTAAATTAGGAAGTATATCTAATTAATTAGAAATTAGATACATTAATTAATCTTGTATTTTAATTTTCCTAATTAATCCCCAATATAAGAGAAATCTCATGAGGATCAAATTAATAGGGATCAAGAAAATTCAATTAGGCATAATTTATCCCTAAGTTTTAAATTAACTTAAGATTTTGGAAGTATCCTAATTATCCCAAGGTAATTTTGTTAGTGTAAACCTAATAGCTAGACAAGCTAATACCTACCCTCCATGCATTACTAACAGAATTGCAGCTACGAACCAATGTTTTACACAATTCTTACCATACAACATATTTATAAATAAAATAAAAGGAAGTAAAATGGAGTAAAACGAAAATGATAAAATAAAGTAACATAAAATAAATTAATTGAATTCCCTTTCTTAAGCGTCAAGACGTAATATTCATAACAAAACTATACAATTATATTATTATTATTATTATTATTATTATTATTATATTCATATGCATGAATCATTGAGTGATTTGCACATGGATTACGTTTCAACAAATCATACAATCTTATATGGTTCACAAGGGTCATTTAATTAAACTCAATATGTTAGACAAAATTCCTTAAAAGTTCATATTCCTTTCACATATAATCATATTAGACATTTCAAAATTTGTAAGGCTTAGATAATAGTAAAATATATTTAAAGGATTACTTAAGATGCACATCTCAACTAACATATAGAGTACGTACAAACAATAAATAGAAAGAATAAAGACCAAAAAAAAAGAAGCTAAAACTATATCATACTTTATAGTTTACTTACAGTGTTTATTGAATAGCTATCAATTCTGCTGGCACCAAACCACGTCACCTGTGGAAGACATTCTTGGCACAATTACAATGATGCTTATAAATTCAAAATGATATTTATAAATTCAAGGAACAAGGTACAAATTTCCTCTTATACTCTAGGTTATCAAGCCAACCTATCCTATATTAATTCTCTTCACTTAACTACCATAGAGTCCCCTATACTACCCAGCTTAATTTAGTTGCTTACCTTACCAGCTTAAAATAGCAATTAGCTTGTTCACCAATTTAAAGACTTTAGAATTTACCTTAGGATGTGAAGATTATGGAGGTAAGTTAATAGGTATTTCATCACTGTTTACTACGGCACTTAGTCTCATTGTTTACTTTCTTGTAAATTCTCAGTCCTTGTATTAGCTTTAGTTAAATATTCAATTTACTTTAATTAGCTCGTTACCTATTTTAATCTAAGTTTCTAGTTTAATATTTAATTCATGTTAATCAACCTTTTATCTACTTTTCATTTCTTAATATTAATTTATTTCATTTGATAAATTTAATTTACCATCTTTAAAGATTTGGAAATTACCTTAAAATGTCGAAGTTATGTTATTGGGCAAATAGGTACCTCATCCTAATTTACTACCTAACCCCCACCCTTGATATTAATATTAACTTGGTTTACTGGTCAGTCACCTGTACTACCCACCTTACATATTCAAGTTGTGAATGTGCCTAGAGTATCTTTTGAAACTTATGTAGGCCACTTCTTATATCACAAAATTTTTCTTAAGTGGATCAAGTATGCATGATAATTCATTTATTTCGCTTGCTATAAAATGTCTTAATTTCATTCTCAATGAGGGAAAATCAAACTAAAAAAGTAGGGTTGCACATTGACTTGATTGGCTTAGTGCTACATAACCAAATAGGGTTGGATTAGGCCAATGCCCAAAAAAATAAAAAAAATAAGGCAAGTCTAATCATGAGCTAGCCATGCTAGCTAATCTAAGCAGCTTGGCCCAACATGTACAAAATATTAAAAAAAATTAAGGAGCTAAATGAAAAGAAAAGTTCTTTTTTGGAGACTATTTTGTAATTTTAATAAAAAAAATCTTTAAACACATTTTATAAATTATAAATAATTTAAAAGGTCAAAGCCTTTGCAAGGCTTTTCCTAGATATGGTTGCCACATTCAAATGAAAGAAAATAAAATGAAAATTGTATACTTTTAGAGTTAAAAGTGAAAATTTAAAATTGAGACAGTAAATATATTTTAAAAAAAATAAGTAAGCCAAACCTTTGGCACTTTGCATAACATCTATTTTAAAAAATTAATCCAAAAAAACCCTAATCAAACCATTGAGATCCAAGTTATAACTTTTGAAGTTTCATCATCTACGCTCGCATTTTCTTTTTATTTCCCTATCTGAACTCATTATTTTCACTTCTTAGATCTTGCAAATATGTATCAAAATAAATAGTCATAGACTTAAAGTAATTAATTGATTATAAAGATATGAACTTTTAGAATTTGAAAACTCTTAAAAAATACACAAAACTCGATCAGACCCGATTGCTGCCAGACTTGAGCCGGATTAAGCTGCAAACCTTTTTTTCAGCTCAATTTTTTAAACTAAACCAAACTAAACACTAGGCTGAACTAAAACCTGACTCAACCTACTTGGTGTGCATCCTTCCTGGGAAGAAAGTAAGCTTGCCTAGAGTTAATGATACCCACAAACTCACATTCTCCAACTTGCAAACCACAAGGAGTCCAAACACCACTCACGGCCACAAGAAAGGAAAACCAAACACAATATTTGCAATTGTAGGATAAAAGCTCAATTGTTCACAATTTGCAAATCAACCATAAGGCAAGAAGCTACAACTCACAATCAAACAGAACCATGAAGTGGGAAGGTCACGAAAATGAAGAGGAGGTGCTGCTGGGAAAGAAGAAATACATTGGAACAAGAAAATAGGGCACTCCGCCACCAAGCTCGAGAGAATTTACCTTACAAGAAAGTATAGAAAAGGGTGGAAATGGTGGTTGTAATACAAACAATAACCAGCTTAAAACTAAAATTTCTTAAGCTCAAGCATGTGGGTTGAATCGTGCATCCCGAAGAGAGTTCAGAGGACGGGTTGGTCGAATCATCAAGTGCAGCAGCTGCTTAACAATGAAGAAAATAACACATGCCAACAAAAGGAAAAAGGGAGAAGGAAAATTAAAAATAAAAAAAAACGCACTAGTATGAAGTTTGGAGATGGAGAAGGAAGCTGAATGATGGAGGAAACGGTGGCTCAAGCCTTGGACAATAGCTCAACAGAGAAGACAAAAACGAAGGTGCAAGGAACCCTAACACTCCCCCTTCCTAAGATCTCACGGGTAAGCACCAGAAAACAGGTTGGAAAAATAGAGTAAGAGCTAGTTGCTGGATCAGTTGAAAAGAAAAAGGGCTTGGTCACTCCCTAATGGCTGAACAAGGGAGGCACACAGAAACACACATGGAGTTGGAGCACGAAAAACATGCAGTCAAGAAACCGCAAAGATGCAGAGCTTGAATGAATCCTGCTCGACTAAATTTCAAAAAGCAAGAAGTATGAAGATAGCAGAAGAAAGGCTTTGATTTTCACTCTCAAGGACAGACGTAGAGAAGACGTATAAGATAAGCCAAAAGGGACGCGCGGGCTCTTTAGGTGCTTCTGCTTAGGAATCATGGAAGGATTAGGATCCTGCTTCTTCTAAAAAGTAAATTTGAACTGTATAAATTTAATTTAGATAATTTGGATTTTATTTATTATTTTAAATTTATTTATTTTTATTTTAAAAAAACACAAGGATTAAATAGGTAAGTCTAATGACTATTAGAGCTACGGTTAGATCTTAAAGATTATTACTACTTAATTAAATTATATGTTAAACTTCAGTTAATTAATTTCTTATTATCTTTAGTGTTGTCGTTGTTATTGATTTTAATCATTTAGATTCTTAATTTTTAATGGGCATTATGATTTAATTACTTGTTTTAATAATCTTCCTTATTATTTTAAGCTTTTAGTTTATTGAGTTATTACAATTATTTTATTAATCCACAAAATCTAGCTCAATCTTATTTGATCTTTCTAATTTAGAAAGGTTAGTATATAATTGGATTCCTATAATTTTAAAATTTTTTATTTGGACTCCATCATTAAATCTCTAACTCTAATGTGTCATTAAATTATGTTAATATAGTCAATTATATACTATTTTAACATTCTAAATACATATGATTTCCTTCAAATTTTTTAACATGTGTGACATGAGATACTAAGTTAAAGTACTTGAGGTAAATTGGCAAAGTTGGATACCAAATTAAGAATTTTTAAAATTATAGGGACTTAATTATAAATTTTTAAATAATAAAAATCAAATTAAAAATTAAATGAAACTCTTTTGGACCGACAGGATATATAATTGAACCATCAAATAAAGAATTTTTATAAACAAGAATCCATTTATAATGTCATCTACCCATAGGTATGCAAATAATAACACAAGGATCATTCAGTTCAAAATGAAACTCTACGTGCTTGTTGAAAGAGTTCTTACTGAAAGTTTAACGATAAAAGAAGTGATATTACCTTAGGTATGTTTTGAAAATTACAATATGGTTAGAGAATTGGGTTTGAAGTTAAATTTTTTAATATTACCTTAGGTATATTTTCTTTTAATATTAGTATGAAAAGGAAATTGAGAAGATGCAGAAATAAAGAATAAAAAAAAAGAGTAAATTACTCAGATTTTCATTGAATTTTGTTAAAATTATACAGATTTCTATTCTATTTTTAAAATATACATAGAATTTTTTTAAATAAAAAATTACACTACAATTTAATTTAATCTTAATTTTTTTTACTAAAATAATTTTTATAAATTTAAATACATTTTTTTTAGAGTTACATTCGATGAAAAAAATTACCTTTTTAAATTTTTATTTGTGTATATTTAGATATAATATATATTTGTATATTTAAGTTAATAGAGGGTATACTTGTAAAAAAAATTTAAAATTAAATTAAAGTATATATTTTAAAAATAGGGACATTGGTCTAAATAATTTTATCAAAATTTAGAAGAGTTTCACATAATTTACTTTAAAAAAAGGGGGACCAAACCTCTAAATTGGATGGATTTCAAAATGAACAAGAATTAGGTACAATTATGTTTACGTATTTAATATCAAATATTTTTTCAAAATGAAAATATTGCACATGAATATTTTTAAGTTCCTAATATTTTATGATTGCTTTTTGAAACGGGCCTTTCCCCGGGTGAGATAACCAGTTGCCCGTTGACTTGAGTACTTTTCTGGCTAAGTAGTACCGTAACACAATGACTCCGATTGCTAGGAGGGTTGTAATTGTGGCACCTGTCACCGCAACAATTAAAATCACCGTTGTTGTAATATGAATACTTTCCTTTTCCTCTCGAGCTGCTGCAGGGTAGCCATGCAAAAGGAAGTAAATGTTATGGTAGCTTTGTTTGAAAGAAAAATGAAGATTGATGCCACTGGATCAAGTTTCAGACTAAGTAATAGAATGGTTTCGTTGGAAATAAAATGAGATAGAAAAGGAAATCCAGGGAATAGAAGTTAAAAATACCCTCTTGCTTGAAAGTTTCATCTTATTGATATCCAGGAAAATAAAATAATAATAAAAAATTAGAGAGAATTACATTACAAAATTACATATTGACACATAGGTTAAATTAAAACTTCAATTTTTCTTGAAATCAATCTCTCTCTCTCTCTCTCTCTATACATATATATGTATATGTATCTAAATTTAAAAAATAATAATTATATGAATGTCGCTTGAAATAAATTTGTTCCTCTTGTGATTTAGAACTTGTTATTCTAAATGCCCGTATTTTTATTTTTAAGATGACAACTTATAAATCTTAACAATGGTTTCGTGATATAGTGAGATTATATTCAAGGTATAAAAATGAATTATGCTTTCAAAAATAAAATATTCCAGGCAAATAAAATGGCCTTTGAAAAAGAAAATTGTTCAAGGCATGCATCCTTTCAATATATACATGATTATGCGCATGTTAAATTTATAAAAGAAAAATTGCCACTAATTAATTATTAAGTGATAGCAAAATCGTTCTGTGCCAAATCTAATTTGCCCTAATTTTTGTTGATAACATCTACATAACTTCCTAAGAAAGGTCGTATGTACAATGCTGTTTTCTGGCACATATCTGATGATAAGGTGTAACTCACCTGCTCGAGAAAGAACCTAGTTTTCATCATTACCCACTATAATTGGAATACCTGGTCATGAATCAACACATTGTGTGGTTCTTATATAGATAAATAATAGCACAGAATGGTCCTTATTTATAAAAATTCTGTAATAATATATTTTGAACAAATATTTCATATATTTGTTCTATATATGCATACTATTTAAATCTAATATCTTACCAACATCTTCCAATATTCCTGAGGAGAAATCATTGCTGGATATACTTTGATACCTCGTTTTAGGAGAAGTCCGGTCAAAACCGAAATCCTGAGAATTGCCACCTATATTCGGATTTTACTATACTCAACATGAAGGCTTCCCTTGACACTTGACAATAATATATTATAATAACTCAATTTTAGAAAGAAAGCTCTGTGTGTATGTGTTTATATATATATATATATATATGTGTGTGTGTGTTCGTGTGTGTGTATAAAAACTAATTGTTCCAAGACACACAAAGCTATTAATTAAACATAGCCTAACAAAAAAAAAAAGGCTTAAATACTATTTATATGGTTTCAAATGATTAAAGTAAATAGCTACCCCACTTGTTAGAAAAAATGTTATTATATTTGAATAAAATTTCACTCATTAATCAAGTCTGTATTATCTTACCAACATTTTCCATTCTTGGGATAGTAGTGCTGGTCCTGCTGAATGTGCCACAATGCCACACTTTAGGAGAATTTCGATCAAATTTGAAATTTTGTAAATTGTCAGCTATATTCAATTTCAAATGTTAATTAGTCGATATGGAGATTGGCCATGATAAGAATATATATATATATATATATATATGATAACAATTCTCTATTTTAGAAAAACCTGCAAAATGATATGTTGTTAGCTAAAATATTATTGAATATAATTTCACGTACGTACATATAGTTATATAAAGAGTTATTATATATGTAAACAAGTAAAAGGTAATTAAAGTCCAAACTTCTTTTTCTTCAACAACTAAACTAAATAAAGTTTATATTTTTATTTTAACACCTATGTCGATCTTCCATCTTAGAGATACAAGTGCTGATTGTACACTTTGATTTTTCATTCTAAAACAAATCCAATCAAATTTTGAATCTTGTAAAGTAGCCACTTATATTTAAGTTTAAAAATTTACTCGGCATGATAAATTTTCATCCGAGTTGCCATAATATAAAAGTACCCAAATAATTTTATCATATATTGTGTACGATATTGAAAAACAGTATTATTAAATAATTTAAAAAAGAAAGAACCTAACTATAATGATATATATATTTAGCTATAAAGAACTAAATAATAATTATTCAGTTCAAGAAAAAAACGCAAGGTGAACTAATTATACACATTTACAATGTATAATTATTGAGAATGATCCTTAAATATTCGTAAAAATCCTATTTATTAAATAATACAAAATTTAAGATATTATATTTGTTTTGAACATTTAATTAATTTAATTTTCATGTATAAATATAAATATATATAAAAGGAATGATCATTTGACTCCAGTCTAAGAATTAACATATTTACACATGTTTGTATTAAATTCATTTAATTTGTTCATTTTCCTATCAATCAAGTTGACAGTTTTTAGCCTCCATTTATGACTTGGTACAATTCTACTGGGTTTGAAATAATACCTAGACAATTATTTTTTTTTTAATTCATACTTCTCTGTGTGCATTATAACTTTGACCTCTATCCTGCTGAATTTTTTTTCTTTTTTAAATTAACTATTTACGTGTTGTTTCCAAGCCAGTAGGATTATATTAGACCAAGAGTGGAGTCTAACATGAAAACTGTCAACTCCATTAACCAAAAAAAATGGACAAATAAATTTAAATACAAACGTGTAAAAATACAACTAGTATTTATCAGTTTTTATAGTTCAAGAGGATATTTGCAAATGGATCATAGTTGAAGAGAGATATATACATTTTTTTCCTTTTATTTTTAACAAGTAAAAGGAAATTAAATCCCTATTATTTTCTCTGTCTTAATACACATACACATGTAATATAATATAATATATTATATTATGATATAAGCTTTTTGTTTTTCTTACCAATATCTTCCGTCTTGGAGATGGCAGTATTGCTGGATGTGCTTCGGTGCCTCATTTTAGGAGAAGTCCGATCAAATTTTAATTCTAGGAAGTTGTCATCTATATTCGAAATTTATTTAGCATGATATATAGCCGAACATAATTAAGATAACCTAATAAATTCAATTTTAGAAACAATTTGTGAAATTTTAATTTGCAAACTTGAAAAGTAAAAGAACCCCCCCCCCCCGGGCCAAAAAAAAAAAAGAGTAATTTAAAGAATTCTTTTATTACCACTACTATTAAAGAATTGACAGATTTTTCCATACCTTAAGAGTTTTCGATTTAAATTTTTTCTTTGGCCTCAGTTTTTTAGGGACATTAAAAAATTTAACTATTAGTCTGTACTTAAAAGTTTATAATACCCTTGTGCTTTATCAATACTTCAAACTTCAAATATTTTAATGTGAAAATATTCGATAAAAACTAAGTATTCTGCTCAAGGAGAAAAGAGACTCACAGGAATGAGTAGCCCCAACCTGATCAGAAAAGACGAGAAAACCAATTACAAGGGAAAGAAAAAACTCTGAAAATGCCATGTCGTTCTTGAAGAATATTTGGAGAGAAAACAACGTATGAGACACAGCATATTATGTATTTTCCGGGGGAGAGAGAGAGAGAGAGAGATAAGAATCTGGATCAGACAGACAAAGGAAGAATTTAGAATATGTCCTCTACTAGTATTCTGGAGTCCGATAGCCTTAAAAAAATCGGTAGAAGCAACATAATAGTTAACCCTAATTATAATTGTTTATTCTTGTGATTTGTATCTTCTCGATATGCTCAAGAGACCAAATTGACTAGCTTGCTCTTTCGAATACACATTATTTGTAGGGATTTAATATATTTCTCTAGCAATATTAAATGATGACCTTTTTTGCCCTTTTTGGTGCAAACTTTTATTAATTTATTCATAAAGTATTAAAGTGATTTATTTTAATTTTTAACCTTTGTTTTGTCGAAAATCGCTTTCATGTTATGAACATGCATTTTTAGTAGCATTAAAACATGTGATTAAATCATGCCAAACTTCATAGATTAATTACTAAGGACTTGAATTCAAAGGTGATTGTTAAGGAAACATTGTTATTAGCATATCACTATTCAGGAAATGTCTTTTGTTTACGATAATCATGGGAAAGAAGCTTCACGTAACATAATGACGACAGTACTACTTGCTGCTAGAGTTTCAAGATGTTTTTAAGAAGTCCTTATATTAAGCTCATTTCAAGTCAAACGATATAGGTTTGGTTCGACTTACATTCCTAATATAAGATACATTAGACTTTGAGTAAATTACTAAGACCTTGTTACAGTAAACCAGCAATCAAGGATAAAGCAGCAAGATAGAGTCTCTCTTTTGAGTGGAGAGCCTCAGTCCAACATGATGGCAAATTCATTCCTTACCCTCCTCTCTGTAACAAGAGGGTTTTAAGGAGGTTGAACCGGTACAAAATGCAAGCCAAACAAGACAACAAGTTTTAAGTGGAATACATAAATCCCACTGCCAAACAGAAGACTAAATATCTACATAAAAGACAAAACAAAAACATTCCTAATCATTTACTGACAGAGCCGTTGATCATTTTGGAAAAATGAAGTCACCAAACCATTTAGGCCTTTTTCTCTGTCTTGCTGATGGTGTCTTCGAAGCTTTCATTTGTTGGTCCACGTTCCGTTGCCCCACCAGCTCAGTGTTCCTGACAATCCCCACATCTTCAGACACAAGCATGTCCTGAAGGATGATTTGTGCAAATTCTTGTCGTAGATGATCTAGAGACTCCCACGCAGCTTCCTCCCGTGGCTGTCCCTCCCATTCAACTTGTAATTGCTGGTGGCTCTGTCTATAACTCTTTCCTCTGCCATGTTCCTTCTGCCATGGAAGCAATGGAAACACTAAATTGTTGCAGTAAACCAGCAATCAAGGATAAAAGAGCAAGATAAAGTCACTCTTTTGAGTGGAAAGCTTGACTCCACATGATGGCTAATTCATTTCCTATCCTCCTTTATGCAACAGAGCTTTAAGGTGGTTTAACCAGTACGAGATGCAAGCCAAACATGACAACAAGTTTTAGAGTGGAATACATAAATCCCTTTGCCAAACAAAAGATTAAATATCAACATAAAAGACAAAACAAAAACATTCCTAATCATTTACTGATAAAGCCGTTGATCATTCCTCCAATGCTAAGTCTAGATGATTTTGGAACAATGAAGTCACCAAATGTTTTTCTCTGCCTTGCTGAAGGGGTCTTAATAGCTTTCATTTGTTGGTCACTGTTCATAACAAACTTCTTTGAATTTTGTTAAAATTATATAGATTTTTTTTATTTATTTTCAAAATATATAGAAATATCTTCTGAAACCAAAATTTATCTTACACTTTAATTCAATTTTAAATTTTTTGATTAAAATACTTTCTATTAATTTAAATATATTCTTTATAAACTAAAAAAATTTTAGTAAAGGTGTTCCTCTCATATCTTATGCTACCATAAATTTCAATAGCAATTGTAGAATTTTCTTTCGGAAATTAGCTTAATGATTAAGTGCGCATCCACTTTAATTACTTGAGTTTAAACTTTGGGACCAGCACCTGCTAAAATTTATTCTCTTAAATACGTGAAGTTATGGGAGATGCACCCTTAAGATAAGTCAAGAAAAGTTCTGATCTCGGTTGACAAACAAATTGATCCAATAACCTAGAAAAGAAAAAGAACCAGAAGTTTCGGTTTATGATGCATTTGTGGGAGTTCGTAGTTACTAGTGACTGGGTTATTCTGATTCCTTTGAACACTTTTTGCTCTCCCTTTTCCCACCTAGCTAAGTTGGAGAAATGTAAATATTTTGACCAACTGAACAAAATTGGATTGTAAACTGCATTTAGTTTGCTTTAGAAGAGCGAGATTGAGTCAAATACGTGTTTGTTAGTAGCATACTGTAGCAATTTCCTGGAGATAAGATTTCCAGGTGTTTAGTTTAACTTACATCCTGAATTTAAGATACATTAGATAATTTTTTTATCTTCAAAATGTGGTGAATATTTATTATAAGCTATTAAGTCAAGATTTATAAATTTTCTTATCTTTGGTCAACAAGAACAAGATTTATAAACTTTATTTTATTCTACAATGGTGTTCGATAGCCAAAAGTGACAGAAAGAGGAAAAAAAAAGACAAAAAAAAAGCACGTAATTTGTGTAAGAAGGGGAACTATTTACTTATAATGAGTAAATTAATCTTTAGATGTTTTATTGAAATAATAGCCAATAATCAGATAGAACACAAATGTAAAATACAACAAATATAATAGAAGAGACAGAACGAAGGGAGAAAATAATAAAATGTCTTTTAGACAGTGTAGTGCCCGTTGATGGCATCAATGTCCAAACCCCTTAGCTTAGCAAATGATTCCACTCTGCCTTTCAGAGTGTGGAGCTCTCTCAACCTGGATACAAAGCAAAAATGTTTGAAAAATAATAATGAGAAAAAATATATATAATAGAAAGGAGTATTATACTTTGATCTCCTTCATATTTAGTGTCAAATATGTAGACTTCCTGTCAATATTGAAAATATAGACCAGCTCGTTACATGTTAAAAATATGACACCGTTTAGCCTTTTTCACTTACACATAACATTAATTAAAACGCTGCAAACCAGTCAAAGTATTTAACCTTACTCAAGGTTTAAAAAAAAAAAAAGTTTGAAGACTGACCTTGCTATCTCTGCTCGCTTCTTAGCCTCTTCTGCCAGTGAATTTATTTCCCTGAATGTATGCTTCTCGGAGAGCACCTTTGTCTCAGCAGATTGAAGGCCATGTAGGGTTCTCTGCTCGGCAGCCCACGCTGCCTCACGAGCTTCTCTACCAAAGTCATTCTTGTTGGCGAATGCAGTCTGTTAAGTTACATAAACATGAAGTCACATTACCAATAATCATCCTGTATGAATCTTAGGAGGTTACAATAAATCATCCAGTACACTTGATTTTGTCAAACATAAGCTTCTTATCTTCTCTTTTCCTACACAGTGACGTGCCAAACATTTGTATTGAACATGATATGACACTTAAGGTTTTATCGTGTCTCAATATCCAGGTCGCACTTAGTTACTGTTTGAGTCCCTATTTCTATCAGAGAAAATCTAATTATACTCACTCTTTGGTTTATCACCAGATTCCAAGCCCTTCCACTTAATGCATAACGGACGGCAAATTTTAAAGGATCCAAAAATATGTAAGTTACTGTATTGAACAACCAAATGACTCCTGTCCAGCCCCAGCCTATGCTTCTTATTCCAGCAATTTTCCAAGTGACCGTGGCAGATATAATGGTTGCAATCTGTTGAGAAAATAACGGTGATTGAGATCTTGAAATGAAATGAACAGCTAACTAATGTAGAACAGGGAAAGGAAAAATAATAGTAGTTCTCAAAATCAATATCAAATTAATTTATCAATAATCAAAGGGTAACCATAGTAACAGACCAAAGGCATAATTTTAAGCAACCAAAGGAAAAAAATCCTAACAAGAATACTTATCTCTATCCCATAAGCATACTAACTAGAATCACATATGAGGATTTTCATTGAGAAATTTCTGGGTTTTATTTAGAGATAAGTGAAACAGAAACATGATAAATGCATTACCAACTGAGCAATAATGAAGGCAATAACAAGCAAAAGGCCAGGTCGTTCTGCGTAGGACCACCCTCTGGAGCGGGTCACAAAAATTAGGGCCTGACTGATTGTGCTAACTTGAAGGTACACAGCAGATCCCAGCATCTCTTTCAGTTCAGTAGAGACAGCAACATTGGACATGTCCCGATTGTTTGAATTGAAGTTTCTCACACCAAAATGGTTCTGCAGAAGAATATTAGATATTATCACATCACAGGAAACGAAATTGAATTATGATAGTGGGCTAGAATTAAGATGGGCCTGGACTTGGGCTTAAACCATATCGACAATGTCCATTTGGCTTACACCTAGGCTTAGCCTGGCCCGACCTATGAACAGGTCTTGTTCCATGGAGGACAAATAGAAGGTAGCTCCATGTGGATAAGAAAAGTCTTACAGGGAAGAAGTCAGTTTCATATGCTCCCCAGAAGAATATCACTGTCATTAGAGCCAGATAGCTTCCAAGGACAATCCCAGTAGTGAAAATTTCACTTAGCTTCCAACTATCAGGAATTGGAGAAGGTTTGACCCTATCTTTAGATATTGTCATAATGGTACCTATAAGAATGCCAACAAGTCAAGGGACAAGCGAAAAGATTAACTAATATAAGCGTCTCAAATTGTAATGAGATTCAGATACCAAGGAGGTGTTTTGTAGGTGGAAAATTTAATTTCCCAAGCACTTGGTAACTTATTTATAAGATGTTTGAACATAAATTAATAAGTATCAAGTTCTTGGGAAATTAAGATAATCACATACCAAACATCACCTAAAAGTAGCTGGTATTACCATCATTCAGAACTGCAATGACAAGAACCATGAAGGGAGGGAAGTCAAATCTCCAAAAGCAAGTCAGTAACATGAATCCGAGCTGCAATTCAAATTACGTTGAAAATGAGAAAACCTTGATCATAATGAGGTTCATTGTAGCAGATTTTCCATAGGTACTAATTCATTTTGAAAGCTTAGCTTACCACAATACGTATAGTGATGGATACAGCATATATCTGCAAAGAAGGAACAGAAAAATCAAATAAAGTTCTTCTCGTAACACTAAGGAAAATTATGTTTTTTCTCTAATGTTTTGATAGCTGTGGTATTACTGTGTAATTTTTCATTCTCTGGAAAATTGCACGGCTAGTTAAAACCGCGCTTATGATCACACTCAACCCAGGTTCTGTAAGAACAATGTCAGAAGCACTCCGGGCAGCATCAGTGGAATCTGCTACTGCAATACCTATGTCAGCTTTCTTCAGGGCAGGTGCATCGTTCACTCCATCACCAGTCATCCCACATATGTGCTTTCTAGCTTGTAATCTCCTCACAATCTCATACTTATGCTCTGAGGAAAAATTATGTCATCAAAAAATTGGAAAGACTTCAAAATAGTGCTTTCCACGTGATAATTTCTAGGCTCACCAGGAAAGACACCAGCAAAACCATCGGCATGCTCAATGAGCTCATCAATGGGGAGAGCAGCAACTGCTTCATCTTTATTTTCACCAAGCAGAGATGAAGAAGGATACATATTACTGCCCATACCAAGACGCCTTCCTGTTTCCTTAGCAATTGCGAGTTGGTCACCTGTATAGGTTTATTTGAGAAGATGATTTAAGGATTCTGTCCGAAGTTCTCATAACTGGTTTTCACTATAATGAAATCATTTAGCTTGAGAAGGACATGAGTATAAGTCTCTAAAGGTAGAAGCTCCCATTAATGGAAAGAAACGATGACATATTTCTTAATCTTACCTGCTTTAAAGTACCCAATGAAATTGCTATAATCTTGGTATTCAGAGCTTCACTATGTTAAAAAGTTTCTCGATACATACGTTACTTGTGGAAGCTGATTAGTTGAACACATTCTTTACTTCTTGCTTGTATAGGGATTTATTAGTCATCATATATCTCAGTTGAATGTAACAAGAGACTCTCTATACAACAGAGAGTAATGAAAAGGAAAAACAGCTAGAATTATGGTTATCTGTATCTACCATCATGGCCACAATTCTGCTTATTCCAATTGAGTACTAGGCATGAATTTAATTTTTTTAAATAAGACCAGAACTTTGAAGAGCATTAGACAAGGATAAAACAAAATTCAGTTCTAGTACAAAAGCACATTTTTGGGTCCAAAAAGAATTAAGAGGCAAATAGGTTGTTCAAATTCTATAGGTGGGCACACCACAACTAGTGTATGGGTACTAACAAGGGAGGACGAGCAAGAATTGGATGACGCATCTTAATCTTACTAATTGAGCAACCTTTATTGGCAGCACGCAGCTATTTTAAACTGAGGGGGACATCTAGACCAGTTGATACCGGTTTTTCACCAGAAACTAAGTAATATGAATTCACCGAAATCATGTCAAGCCTTATTTTAAGAACATGTTTTCCACACACACAAGCTTTCCCATCCAAATATTATATTGCAAGTTTCTAAGTTCAGCCATGATAATAGCACTACTTAACATTAAAGGGTAACACATACCAGTGATCATTTTGACACTCACTCCAAGATTTAAAGCTCTTCTGATGGTTTCTGCACTATCATGGCGAGGAGGGTCAAGCAGCGGGAGAAGGCCAGCAAATTCCCAGGGCCCTCCAGGACTGTCTTTATTTCCCTCAGGTACTTCCTATGGAATAAGAGAAGAAGTTCATTGCTCAAAAGTCTACTCACTAAAATATGTACAAGATGAGGATGAATTTCATGGAAGATACACACTTGGCGAGCAACTGCAAGAGACCGAAGCCCACGTTCTGCAAACTTGTCGATAATTGCATGAACCTTCCATTCGATTTCTGATTTGTTATGCGCGAGATTGAGAATCTACATAGTGTGTGACAAGAGATAAAAGCAGTCAAGAAAAAATGTTGCCCTCTTGTTTAGGTAGGATAATTTTTTTTAGCTATTTGATACATAGGAATTTTAATTTCCCAGGCAGTTGGAAACCTACTCATAAGATGTTTGGTAATAATAAATATGAAAAATTTGGAAGTTATGTATTGTATATGCCCTAAATAATATAGGGATGATTATTTTTTTGTATATATGTCAAACTCAAATTTTTTTAAATAGGTTTCCAAGTATTTAGGACATTAGGATATCCACATACCAAATGACACCGCATAATGGATTATGTTTTACCTGCTCTGGTGCACCTTTGCTAACTCGGCGCATCTTACCAGCAGCATCAATGTATGTAAGTGCAGTTCTTTTATCGGTTGGATTGAATGGAAGGAAGTGAACTTCTTTTATTCCATCTCGTGCCTTGCAAACACAAGACCATAGTTATATTAGCCAAACTTCAAAAACACAAAATATACTGTGAAACATTAATTTGCAGAATTCTACAGTTAGATTTTAGACAAATTTCAATAGGTTTCTATATAACGTGACATCTACAATACTAGCAAATATTATAGACTTCACAAGGAGTGCTAAAACGATAAAAATATTATCTACTTCATAAAGTAACATACTTTTTATGTCTTTACAATGATCTCCTGGAGGATGACTATATTAGCAAGTAGTTGAATATCGAACTATTACCTCCTTTGGGTCAGCTAACATTGAAACAATTGCACCATCAATTGCATCCTGGTTCTCTAGCCTTGATGCTCTTGCAGCCATAAGTACAATTGAATCCTTGTCTACACCTTTGGCAAGTACCTGCAAAATATTGAGGATTATTGGGAAACAAGAAAAAGCAATTAACAAGTCATGTGAACTACATATAGAAACACCCAGATTCATGCATGCATTTCTGTATGTATTCCTAGTTGTGAAAGCAAACATGTGATGTTTTCCGGGCACACAGTCACAAGTTTGGACCCTAATTTTTCTAGTTTACTGGGGCCAGGCCACAGGGGTTTTCCTTGTGATTCCCTAGTCACGACATGGATAATCTGCCTTTGACTAAACCAAGGAGGTGGATTTCTTGGGGGGCATGCAAGCTAACCTGGAAACCACCTAACTGTAAAACCTACATATAGGCCAATTATTGGGATTTTGGGTTGCTCTTTGTATTCCAGTAATCTTACCATTAGTGAGAGATATTTCTTTAAGAAACAATTCTGGTTTTAGAGATAATTACAATACAATATGTTTCTTGTCATATGCAACACCTCTGTAAAAGTATTGCTAACCTTAATATCTAAGCAGATATTGTGTTTAATATCAGTATATGATGACTAAGATAGAAACCTCAATCAAATTCTTGTCCACTGTAAGCTTGTTAAGAGTTAATGTGCCTGTTTTGTCACTACATAGCACATCCATTCCAGCCATTTCTTCAATGGCAGTCATTCTCTTTGTTATGGCACCCTGCAAAAGAGACAATCATTATAACATTTTATATATCAAAATAATTAAATTAAATGAATGTACTTTCTCTATCTTCTTCACCAACCTGCTGAGACAACCGGTGTGAACCGATAGCCATTGTAACAGAAAGAACAGTTGGCATAGCAACAGGGATCCCACCAATTAGTAGCACAAGGAGGTTATCAATGCCAACTCTGTATTTCCTCTTCCGAATCCCATATATCGCTATGATCTCAATAACCATTCCCACAGCAATTGAACAGATGCAAAAATTTCCAATAGCTGTTAAGACCTGAAACAATCATGTAATATATGAACCTTCTAAAAATGTTATAAGCACTTGTATCACATACATGACAAAACTGAGATGAGAAATCTTTATATATGAACCTTCTGAAAATGCCCAACATGTGTGGTGCTTTCCACAAGATGAGCTGCCTTCCCAAAAAAAGTGTGAACTCCGGTTGCAATAACAACGGCTTCAATTTCACCTTGCTTGCAAGTTGAACCAGAGAATACTCCAGCTCCACGATTTTTTGTTACTGGAAGTGACTCTCCAGTAAGTGCAGACTGTTAAAAAAACGGAATTATATGTCTAAATTCTGGATATTTTATTGTTGGAGGATATGATGAGGAATTGTACTAGTTGGTATGCCAAACACGTAATCACATATGGTGTCTCATGATCTGTCTCGGATCAACTAGTTAATTTCTTTTTTCATCTAGAAAAGGGAATTTCCTTTTCCTTAAAGAATTGCTTTGGTCAGTTCAGAAGTTTCCCATTTAGTTCATATCTCGTTTTATAAATAATTTAACTAGTATGAGCAATATTAGCTATTGTCTATACATAGAGATGTTATATTCAATCAGTAAATGGTCCCTCAACTTATAAAATCTGCATCTTCCACAGAATGTCTGACTATCTGAAACCCTATTTCTCATTCAAAATGAAACTTAATATCCAAAACAACTTTTAATTTCAGAAAGAGTCGTACTAGATACATTTGGTGCATTTTGTCTATGCTATCTCTGGCCATTTTCTGCTGAAAATTAGCTTAACCTTCTGGTAGAATTACACTATGAAGAGATATTAGTTACTGAAAAATTTACCATGACATTGAAGTTCTGCATTATCCTCAAAGAAAAGTTTTAAGTAGACCAATTACCGGTCTATAAAACATAGATAGACTAAGTCAATTATAAAGAGTGTCAATCACACTTTTCAGTAGAACCCATATTTGACATGCTTACTTATCTTTTAGTAATTGACATTATCTAATCTCTCATCCTGAAATTATTTTTGCTGAATTTTACCTGATCAATCTTTAAAGGATCTCCTTCTAGAAGACGTGCATCGGCTGGAATAATGTCACCCAACTTGATGCTAATTATGTCTCCAGGAACCAACACCGAAGCATCTTCTTCACTCCATTTTCCATCACGAAGCACCTGTATATGTAATGATCAAGATGTTGGAAGAGAAATCTGAAAGGAAATATATAAAAGAAAATAAAGTAATGAAGAAGGAGGTCCTTTTGTTTATTAGTAAATTGAAGAAGAACCTTTGCTTTTGGGGCCAAACGAGCCATAAGAGCAGCAGCTGCATTTCCAGCATTGTTTTCTTCTATGAAACTGATGGTGGAGTTTATGAGCAGCAAAATAATTATACCAGAAAAATCTTGGTAATCTCCACCTTTTCCCTGCACAATTATGGTTTAATTTTGTTTCAATTTACCAGATGATGAATTAGAACCTAAAATTTCCCACACAAGTCAAAATTAAACTGTTACTACTAAACAGCTTAATAAGTAGTTCATGGCTCTTGGGACCTGTTTGGCCATGCTTTGAAATTTTTGCTTTTGCCGAAATCATTTTTTGAAAAATAAATTATATTGACTTCTTACAAATTTTACTAAAATTATACAAATTTTCTTTAAAATTGTAGTTATCTTATACTTTAATTTAATTTTAAATTTTTTAACTAAAATACTCTTTGTTAATTTAAATACATATTTTTTTAAACTAAAAAACTTTTAAATAAAGGGCATTTTAGTTTAAAAAAATTTAAAATTTCACTAAAGTATAAGACAATTTTTGTTTCAAAGGAAATATGTGTATATTTTAAAAATGAATAGAAAGCTTGTATAATTTCAATAAAATTCAGAGAAAATCTATCTAGTTTACTCTTTTTTAAAAGTTTTATTTTGATAAAAACACTATAATAAAGAAGGACTTTTTTGGTTAAAAAAAAAAAGTACTAAAGACAACACCAAATGACAAAGAGGGAGTTTAACATTGGGTCAAGTAGTCTGAGAAGGGCATTTAACAATACTATTAATATTAGGTACAATATTTAATATCTTTTTTTTTAATTTGAGCCAGAGTATTCTTGTATAAAAAATATTACTTCTACTTTTGATTTTGTTTTACAAGAGAAGTTTTAATTCTTTTTGTTTTCTTTAAAGAGCATAATAATAGATTTTGTTAATATTTAAGAGTGATTTATAGTTTTGGAAATAAATAAATAAAAACAAAAAATAAGTTTCTAAACATGCACTTACAGCTAGTTTGATACACATAATTGTTTTTAATAAAAATAGAAAAATAAAAATAAAAATGTGAATAGAATAGAATAGAATAATTACATTTAATATAATATAGAAATGAATTAGAATGCACTTCTACTTGAAATATTTAATTGAATAAAAATAATATTAAAATTAAAAAATGATGAGAAAATGATAAAAATATTTCTACTAAAAAAATTAAAAAATAATGATAACAATGACATAATAAACTAAATTTTATCTCTATTTCTATCGTTTGTACAATATTTGACTATCAAATGAGTTATAGAAATAGATTTCCATTTCTCTCTACCAAAAGCTACCAAATGGGGTGTTAGTATGATATAGGGTCACTTACCCCTCCATGTGCCATAGCAATGGCCATGACAGCAGCAGCTTCCATCACCCATGAAAGAGGATTCCACATGAACCCCAAAAACTT
This sequence comes from Erythrophleum ivorense, assembly GCA_026724425.1. Classification (NCBI taxonomy): domain Eukaryota; kingdom Viridiplantae; phylum Streptophyta; class Magnoliopsida; order Fabales; family Fabaceae; genus Erythrophleum; species Erythrophleum ivorense. Next base: position 4,815,374 of record JAIUCV010000025.1, on the reverse strand, counting down.
CAGTATTTTACTCTCCTGTAAAAGCATTATAAATTATACAAGCAATCCATAAGAACACTTCACCCAAAAAAAAACAAACAAACAAATTAACAAGGAGATAAGAAACAAAAGGCATAGTTGTTATTTTAACCTTCTTTTCCTCAAGCTTGTTGTATCCAAACAAGTCAAGCCTCTGTTGTATTTGGTCAGAGTTCAAACCTTCTCTTGTACATTTCAGATGTTCAAACACTTCCTCAAGGGGAATGTTCTCCTACAAAGCGTATGAACTCCAATTTTAACAAATGGGTAATATTACTATATTTTTTCCTCCTCAAAAATTATATATATTAGGCGGATAGTTAAAACATTCCATCCACTTTTCCAATTGCTACAAGGTGCTCTGATGTAGGCTCAGTTTAGGCAGGTTCACCGATCAGTATTTATCACACATGATTCAAAAGGTTTTATTGTATAAAAGTACATAATTTTTTTAATTATTGACTCTAATTCATTTATAAACAGCGTTTAAAAAATTTGTGATAGGCTCAGCTTATACAAAAAAGAGAAAAAAAAAATCACTTTTGTATTCCTCCATGTGCTTCTTCATTTCCCTCAAAATTAATCACGGTTCAGACTTCAAAAATATTATAAGATATATATAAAAGGGGCAAACAATGTGTGAATTAATAAATTTTCAAACTAATAATGAGAAATGTAAAACACTGATTTTAGCAAAACCAGATTATCTTTTCTTAAACCTTCCCAACTATTTAAACACTATCATACCAATACTAATCATCCGAGACTTTGAATCTGAGAAACAAAAAAAAAAAATAGTCCTCTTATAAATTTTGTTAAAATTATATAATTCATGTGCTTCTGTAATAAATATGTAAAAATGTATTTAGATTAATTTAAGATATTTTAGTAAAAAAATTTAAAATTAAACTAGAATATATCGTAAATTTTTGTTTTGGAGATATATGTGTAATTTCAATAAGACTTAAGAAAAATCTATATAATTTTCTTTTAAAAAAAAGCATTTTTAAGTTCAAAACTAATTGTAAGGTAGACATACCAGATCAACAGATTCTTTTATAACAGCATCAAGTGACATCGGTTTAAATTCCATTTTCTTTCCTTTTCCTCTTTTTCTGAAGTTGCTTAAGCTTCTACTCTCTTCTGAGGAAGAGCATATGCACGTTGGAGCTCTGAATATAAGTTGGCACCCCAACACATGTAAATTTTCAAACTCAATATTCAGCAACATAATACAAGTTGTCCCACAAAAGAAACTTTAATAAAAAAAATTAGAATGAATTCTCAAGAATCTAAATCCACCTAAGAAGTATGAATACATGCACAAAATGACAAATTCTGAAGTACCAATATTTTATTTTCAAATATTAATATCCAATATGAGTACTAGATATAAATATGGCTCTTCAATTATATCACATACTATATCTGTGATATAATAATATTACAAGTATATAATTTCGTATATAAAAATATAATTTTTATTTACAAATTAGCATAATTGAATTTTTTACCTATTTTACAATTTTATTGAAATATTTGACAACAAATATGTAAAAAGTATCTAATCATAACTAAATTAGCAACCCATTAATGTTGACCCAAAAATTACCTATTCAAAAGTGGGGAAGCCTCTTTCAAAATTTCCTCTCAAACCCAGTGACGTCTTCTTAGCCTGCGCTTCGTCAAGTTGAAGAGACCAAGGGATGATGTTCCAAGAATGGCACAAATTCATATACACACACACATATTTATATATTTGTGAATTTACCCATTAAGCGAATCAATGTCAGGCCATGTAAAGCAAAGCCAAGCACCATCTATGCTAAGAATACAAGAATGACAAAAACAATAAAAAGAATACAATAAAATATGTATATATATATATATATATATTCATATGAAAAGAGGTGCATGTGTGGGAGTCCGGCACTGGCCTGCTTCTGCAATTGCTGTACTAAACTAAGCGAAGCTGTTCAAATGCAGATATAGCTATTCAAATATCAGTTAAATTTGCCGCCACATTACCTTCATAGTTCTTTCTTACCTTTGGATCCAACGTCTCCTTCGTGCACCAAAATAAATTGATGATTCCATATTACTGATTTAAGATAGCTTTTAGTAATAATACATCATGAAAATTCAAATATAATAGGTGCTTTTTTCTAAGTACTCTCTTGCTTCAATAATTGAATTATATAATCTTTCTTGTTGTTTTGAAAAATTATTCCCTCCTCTCATCAAACTAAAAAAAATGCGCTACATTTAATTTCTTTGCAACCAAAAAAAAAAGATAAATTATAATTATATTTATTTTGACCAAAGTACTTTCATATCTATTACTTATATATAATATGACAAATATTCAATATGTATTTAATTAATATAAAATAATCACTTTCTAAAATAAGAAAATTATAAAATTATTTGATAAAAGAACAAATACTTATTAAAAAAAGAACATATTCACAAAATGATTTTTAAGATTAATCAATTTTTTCAGCAATTATATTTATTAATAAATAAAAACATTGTCGTAGATTCAATTAAATTTAAAATAAATTTCTAATTTTGGACACACATAATAAATAATATTGAAATAAAAATTTAAAAAATAAACTTTCTAATAAGCTATATGTGTAATAAAAAAATCATATTATTCTTAAGGGTATTAGAGTTGTGTTTTGATTTTAGGGATGGTTATTTATATTTTTATAATAGAAAGGAGGGTGTAAGGGAAGAAAGAATAATTTATCTCCAGTTATACATTGAGAGTATCTTTACTAAAGGAATTAAAGTCTCTCATCTAGTGATCTTAAGAATGCATCTTTTATTGGCATAATCCATTTAGAGAAAAAAAAAACCCTCCTAAATATTGACTCTAAAGTTTGAATCTAAGTAGTTAAAAAAATTTTATATTATCCTTGAGAGTATTTGAGTTATTTTTTGATTTCATGAAAGATTTACTTATATTTTTATAAGGCTAAATTACACAAAATTCTTATAATTTTTTGCTCATATAAGATAGTTGCCTTAAATTTTAAAACTTGACAATGAATCTCTTAAACTTTTAAATTTATGCAAATACCCTCTCCACTCTTAGTTCATTATTTCACTAGCAAAATATGACACATTAATAATAATGACACCCTTTAAATCTCATTTTTTTTTGGTGCAGATAACCCTTTAAATTTTAAGTTATATGAAAATAACTATTTGAATTTTGAGTAATGTGAAAATAATCATCTTAATATATCACATTGCATCAGTAAAATAACGGATTAATTAATAATAATAAAATTATTTGTATAAATTTAAAAGTTTAGAGAGATTTATTGTCAAATTTTTAAAATAGAAAAAAAGTTATTTACATATAATTTAAATTTTAATAAGTTATGTGCAATCTAACAATTTTATAATAGAAATGAGGGATAAATAATTTACCTTTAGTTGTCCGCTAAAAGTATCTTCAAATTGAAGAAACTAAGGTCCTTCCAATTGATGCATTAATATATATATATATATATATATCTCTCTCTCTCTCTCTCTCTCTCTCTCTCTCCGAGTATTGTTTCCAAAGTTTCAGTAAAGAAAGAGAATATTCCTCTTTAAGAACTAGATCAATCCTACGAGTTATATTAAATAAGTCTGAAACCTTAAACATCCAAATCACTTTAATCTTGTTGAAGTTTTCTACTTGCAGCATAGTATAGGAATGACTAAGGACATCTTCCCACAAAAATTTTGAAACTTTCGGTAATTTACATGCAAGAAATGTATGACATACTAGAAGAATGCTTAGTTATCATTCAACATACTGTTTATGAAAACTCCAACTTCTAAACATACGATATCTAGCCATAAGATGTCACAACTACTCCTTTCGCATACACACAATGTCAAAAGAACATTTCTGCATCTCAGAGTCCCTCGCCATGGAGAGATACCAAAGTCACAAAAATTAATTTATGAAACGATAAGATATCCTATATATCACGAGGCAACATCTTCTTTAGGTCTACTAGCTTTTGCTGGTTCTACAAAAATTAGCCTTCCATCAATTATCTGCAACGGGCATTAAAGAAGATTAATGCATTGAAAGCTGTTTAAAAATCAGTCCTTCACAACAATAAACAGGGATGTCATGTAAATATACTTTTTTCAGATCCAATAACTTATAAGATATGCAACCAATGGAAGATACAGATGACGTATAAAGCTCTGGACTATCCTGTTTTCGTTGTTATAAGGCACACACTGGATTCCATAACACCTTATCATCTTTTGCATGATATGTTTGCATGCATGAGAAAGTAAGAAAAAGAGAAAGCGAGAATGGTCCCAACGTGTTTTTCAATCAAAATACTCGAGTCTCACAGGCTGCAACAAAACCACACAATCTTGACAAGTGTGTATCTGTTAATAATATATGTTAACCACATCAAAGTACCATAAACAATGCTATGTATATGCTTATTCTGAACCTTTTACTGACTATTAAAAGATTTTTGGGCCATAATAATATACAAGAAGTATTATAAAAGAAGTCCGACCAATACACGGGGCCACTGCAACATAAGTATATATCTAATAAGAAATCTCTATTGCTTCACTGATAATTCATGTCATGGTGTAGAGATCTAGCTACCAGGTTATTAAACAAAAAGATATTAAAAGAAAAAAAAACACACTTAATGAGTGATATGCTAAGAGCATTCTCAATGTTTTCATCATGATTTGTTCCATGGCCTGCATCTACCTAGTATAGCAGAGTTGAAGATTAATATGTTTATTCTCTTCAAAAGAAACTACATCCACTTTCCTTCCTTATGGTTTCACTCTATCACCCCTTGAGACAATTTAGCAAGTCAAGGACAGCAAAACTTGTCCTCTTGTATTATGCAGCCTTCTGAGTAGGATGACACTAACTTCCTTTCAAGCAGCATGGGCAGTTGCTGTCCATTGAAAGAGAATCGACCTCAACGTGCCCTTGTAATTTTATCATTTTTCTAAAACCCAATGAAAGCACACTTCTTATTCGAATTATACATGCTCCAAGCAGAGAAGTTAAATTAGAAAGCTGATTGATTTTAATCCTATATGAATGAGATTTCTTTCTTATTTTCAACCACCAAATTAAGCTTTTAACATCATCTGTGCAAAATCATTTGTATCAATTGTCAAGTTAAAACCAGTCATACTAATAAACAAGTTCCCTTTCAATCATTACAAGGAAAACAATACACAATTGGATTTTGTCATAAGTTGTTTTCCTTGCGCCTAATTGAACATGGTGCCCGTTTTTATTTAAGGTTCAGTCAAGTGAACAACCTGTTAAAGCTTATCTAACAAAGTCATATTCGACCCATTAATATAGAGTTTTACCCTGCCATTCATGGTCTTCATAGCCTTCTCCGCTTCAATTTCTGACTCGTATGACACAAAGCCAAACCCTTTGGGCCTTTGAGTTTTTGGGTCCTTTACTAGACTAGCTGCAAACGCAACATTGAGCAGGTCAGCAAAATGGGGAAAATACAATATCCGATAAGAAAAAACAATTGAGGAACAGAACCTTCTGTAAGTATTCCAAATGGAGAAAACAGATTTCTGAGGCGGTGATTTGTTGTATATGATGATAATCCTAGAAATTAAAGCATTGAAAGATTAGGGCTATCGAACAATTCCAATCTATAGATGTTCAATGAGAAAGAGGGGAGAGAACGAACTGCTCACGAAGAGTCGAGCGCCGACTCTTTGTACCATCGCAACTTCTCGGAATGAAACTGTCTGTCCTGTTGCACAAAATTGAAGAAGAGAATGTTTCAGCTTTAACCCTTCAAGGAAAAGAAAGATCCCAAAAAATTTGTCCGCACAACACTGGGTACGATCTCCACTGGCGTGAGCGATGAAGCACGATGCAGGTACGAAGGAACGCCGCAATGATGGCTGATGGAGCACGATGAAGCCTTTACCGGGGTCTCTTTTACAAATATTTGAAAACTATGAGGATTAAATTAGATAAAGAATAAGAATCAAATTAAAAATTTGATAAATTTATACGGACTAAAACTTTAGTTTAACCTTGTATGTATGTGTGAAAATTATAAAGATTAATTAAAAAAAAGAATCGAAATAAAAATTTGACAAAATTATAGGGACTAAAATTTAATTTAACCTTGTGTGTGTGTCTTTAGTTTAACCTTGTATGTATGTGTGAAAATTATAAAGATTAAATTAAAAAAAGAATCGAAATAAAAATTTGACAAAATTATAGGGACTAAAATTTAATTTAACCTTGTGTGTGTGTCTTTAGTTTAACCTTGTATGTATGTGTGAAAATTATAAAGATTAAATTAAAAAAAAGAATCGAAATAAAAATTTGACAAAATTATAGGGACTAAAAATTTAATATAACCTTGTGTGTGTGTGTGTGTGTGTGTGTGTGTGTGTGAGAGAGAGAGAGAGAGAGAGAGAGAGAGAGAGAGAGAGAGAGAGAGAGAGAGAGAGAGAGAGAGAGAGAGATAATTAAATTAATAAATATTATAAATATAAAAGTATATAAATTAATTAAAAATATTTTGTAAATAACATAAATTTATATAAAATAAATTAATAAAATTTACTAAATATCATATATTTTTATCATAAAATGTCAAAACAATCACAATTAATTGATTAATTTTTTAATTAAATTGATTTGTTCAATCCAATTTTTTTATCATAAATTTTGTATCAATGAATCAATGTTCTATTTTAACAATTAAATGTCCATCAATCTCTTGGATAATATCTATAGTATGATTTTGAGTATTTTGGTTTCAAACTAATATAAGAAATAAAATAATATTTTAAAAAATATGTAGCCAAAAGTTATTTTCACTAATCATTGCTTCTTTTTGTTATTTTTAAGATACAAAATATGTAATTTATTTTACTAGTTCTCTAAAATTAATTTTAAATGGATAATTCATATTGTTAAAAACAAATAGATCACTAAAATTAAAATATCAAATAAAAATTTTGGTATAAATTAAAGCAAATTGGATCCACGTCGTCCTAATTAATGCAAGAAGTACTATTTTTCTTTCGAAAAAATATAATAGTATATTATCTATGTTTTTCTTCGATGAAAGTTTAAGTAGTTTAATGTTATATTTTTATATTACTTGAAGGAAATAAATTATTATAAATACTTGGAATGATATATTATAATTTATTTATAAAAAAATTTCATATCCAAACGTTAAAATAATAAAGACGTGTGAATAGGAGAGTTTCTACATTTTTGGAATACCTAGGTTTTAGTATGGCCGCCATAAATTATAGATAAGATCCAGAACCTCTTATTTTAGCAGTCAACGTTCACTCCTACATATTATTCAAAAATTATTATTGAGAAGTTTATAATTTATAAGTTCAACTTAAACATGTGGAAATTCAAATGTAGTTTTTTACTAAAAAATTATTATTATCCCACCTGGCCCATAACAGTGGATCATAAGTAAGATGGAATAGGTCCCAGGTCTAAGTCCATATTCATATAACCTTTGAGCTTAGGCCATGCTTAACCTAACCCATATATAAGTCTATATACAAACATTAGAATCCGACATTATGTACCCACATTTAGTTTAAGAGTAAATTACATTTTTTTTTATTTTGTTAAAAATATATTGACATTCCTTCTATTTTTAAAATCTACATACACTTTTCCTTAAAAAAAAATTATTTTACTCTTTAATCTAATTTTAAATTTTTTTACTAATATGCCTTATATTTCAAATTTTTAATTAAAAAATATATTTAAAATTAATAAAGGATATTTAGTCAAAAGATATAAAATTGAATTAAAATATAAAATAATTTTTTATTTCAAGAGATATTTGTGTAATTCACTCTTAATTTAATCAGCACAGGCTCTATGCACAATTTTACAAGACCTTGTGTGCACAAAAAAAGAGGAAAAAAACCCCCAAAAAAAAACAATAGGAGGGCACGTAGCCCCAATTGAAGTTGCATTGTTCATGAACAGTCCAGCTTCTTCTACAATATATATATATATATATATATTGACAATTACAATTAACCTTTTTTGCCTAAAATGGAGAAAGGGATTTTGCAAGTCTATTGTGTAGTGTCCTCATAGTAGCATTGGTTCAGGGCTTGAGTGTTCCATGTACCTTGATTGTGCAAAATAAGGTCATGCACTCTATCAAGGCATACATCATTATGCGATTGCACTGACCACCAAAAATGATTTGATAATTTAATTGAATTACCATCCCCAAGTCTTCATTTTAAGTTTTGACCACATCAAGCTTATATTCTTATAGATCCCATTCCACATCCAAGCCATGTGATGGGAGCCTATCTCTTCTTCTCTCAAGTATTTGGTAGCCATAGTCCTAGTGAATAAAGCGTCAGGTTGATCAAATAATCTCCAAATACTTTTAGCAACCAAAGCCTAATTGAGGTATTTAAAATACCTGAAGTTTAGTTTACTCCACCATCGGTAGGTGAACCACACAACTTGTGCCAGCTTTCCTTGTTGATTCTTCGGTGGTTGTTATGGAAACCCCGAAAGAAATAAGCTACTCTCGTTGGATGTCACCTTACTTCACCTTCACCATGACTTAAATATGAGGTAAGGTAACATCTAATTAGAGTATGTAACCAAAATTAGCTTCTAGCTTAGAAGAGCGAACATAAAATTCACATTCACTTGTCAATTTTGTAACATTCCATCAGAATACTATAGTTTAGTTACAACTAACAAACACGATGATAAGTAAAACATATTTCTGTTCACCTATGAATTTACATCTAATCTTTCAATAATTTCAAAGTGCATCTGCAGATCGGGAGGCCTATCAGCAAAATAATATTTCTCACATACCTGTAATTTCCCCCCACTCTTGTGAGCTTTAGATTCAAGGAGGTGGAGTAATGTGTCCTTTTCACTGTGTATCCAGCCTCGCCATTTGTCACCCCATTGTCGGGGAGTTCCATGAAGCATGAAGCGAACTCCAGGAGCCCCTTGTATAAGCCTTTTGGAGATTCTCTCAATCACATCATGGTTGGTTAAGTATGCACCAGTAGTGTTCAGACCAACATCCACATAATGAATCTCGGTTATGCTGTTCAGAAAGGTTTCCTTTGTTTTAGGTACTATATAAGACTCATCTGATGCACAGAACTTTCTGTCAACTTGCTGTCCCAAATGGGGTGAATTTTTAATGGATCCAACATCTGAAAAGCCGAGCTCTGTGACTAATTGGTTAAGTACAGTTCCACCTTTGCTGAATCCAAGGATTAATGTCCTAGGATGATGAAAACAGGAGGAAGTTTCACATCCTGACTGTGAATCTATCTGCCGCCCTAATATCACCTTTTCTACCTGTATCATAATGAAACTTAGAATATGGAAGCATTCGATTCAAGCAGTAATTGCAAGTTGCAAACAAGTATGAATGGAACGTAAACTGGAGTTGCTTTCACTACTGTCTCCTGGAAATTAACAAAAGCAAAATATCATGTCGTGCATCATATTGGAATTAAGTGTTTATGAGAGATCATTTACTCAAACAAGCTGCAACCAGCTTAGATCTGGAGTACCCTAGCAAATGGTTTTCATTCATATAAAATTTCCATCGTACAGTGAATCATGAATAATGAAAAGGAAGGAAGAGATACAAAAAAAGAAAAGTCCTTGGCCCAGTCAAAGAAAATACAAGGGAAGGTAGCCCTAAGGCTTAAAAACTAGCAAATAATATGCAAACCCTGGGATGAAACTAAAGCATTATCTAATGAACAGAAATGGAGAATATTGTACACCATCGGTAGTAATTAGAATTAGAAATAACATCAGCCATAAATATAGCAAATATAGTCCAGACTGAAAAGGGACAGAAATTATAGCATGTAAGGAGTGGGAAAAGAACACGGCATACTTCTTCCAGGGAATTTGATAAGAGTGAGACAGTTGATGTAGATGCTGGGAATCCAATTGGACTGTATGACTTTGGCTCTCCATATTGGTTCACAGACGGTATGAACCCCTTGTAGACAGCGAAAGGCCCATTAAAAACAGAAGCCTCAATAACCCAAGCATTAATGAAATGACCAAATTTTGACACCAAAATTTCAGATATTTTCTGTAAATCTGATAGCCTCTCAATCACTGGATTCCCAGTCCCTTCAACTCGATCACCACAGAAAAAGATGGCATTTGCTGATGGTACCTACACCAAATAGAAAACTTTCAAGTAAGCAATGCTAGGTGATGCAAATGGACAATAATGTTGCGCATGGTAGAAGAGAGCCTTATGCCAGAAAACAAGAACAGATTGCAATTCAAAGATAACTTCTGAAACTGAAAATGAATCCACATCAAAGTATTGTATTTTTTTATTTTCCAAATTAGGGAAAAACCACCAATAAACCCGTCAATTCACAAAATTCAACCACATTTCTGGAATAAGCAAATTCAGAAGGGAAAAAGAAAAATCACCATTGATAGAAATCAGACAATGAGAAGCAAATAGTATATGGATTTCTTCTAATTCTCACATAAAAAGCACTATTGAACCATGATAGCTTTTCCTTAAGTCAATCACCAAGAAAAGATTAAGATTCTTACGAACATGATGAAGTCACACAACATGGAGAAAGTTCATGCTACAATTTACTACCTTTTTGGAGAACATAGCTAGAGATCTAAAGTTAAAGCATAGAAGAATTTAACAATTATGGAAAGATAGACAACTTTTGAAGAACGAAATGCTGCGATGCTTTTATTACTTTTGGAGATAAAGAAACATACACTGGGAGTTTTGGACTCAGGAGAAAGGCAGAGAGATGCACCAACTCTGTGGTAAGTCCTGCTGTTAGGACACAATGGAACCCTCAAAATTCCACTCCAACGGTCCATGTAGAGATCTGAAAGGAAGATTTATAAATAAATAGAGAAAGAAATCATCATAGTTTTTCTTCAAAAATAATCTCAAATATTCCTTCCTTAGAAGTACATGAAGGCAAAGGAAAAAAAAAATTACAATCTACCAGAAAAATTTGTGGGCAATCTATCAAGAAACAAGAAACAAGCTGATAATAAACTTAGGCTGCAGGGATTTTTCTCTCCAATTCTCCAGAATACATTTGTAGCCCAATTGAGAGGAAACCCCTTTACATGTTGTTAGATTGACAGATTACCGATAGAAACACTACCAGCTAGTGGAAGAGCGTTTTCAGTTTTTACAATCACATAAGCCGACACAGGTCTCTTAGAAATTATAAAAGAACCCAAAAAAAAAAGCTTAAATTTCATCTCCTTCTCATTTTAATTCTCCAAAGAATTTCTTTTGATCTCTTTTTTGGGTCTAAAAGGGAATGGAGAAACCGATTTACAGTAATCTAAAAAGATTACCATTATTTTAACTGAGAAAACAAACTTACTAAACTATTTGGAGAATAAAATGCAAAATCAAGCTCTTAGCAAGTATTTCTATTTCCCAAGCATAAAACCCAACTCGCTTTCTATCCTGTTTGTGGCTATCATCATTGGCATTTAGCCAATCCTCGCAAATTCTAGCACGAAAGATTCTAAGAAGGATATAACAAGTTTACCGTATTTCTCCATAATAAGGAATAATTACTGAGAAGATAAGAAAGCAGGGGGCATAGTATACCTAAACTGAATCAAAGAACATCGCGTAGCTGATTGCCCCTCGCCCACTCCGTTGAAAGCGAAAGGGATGCAGATGGTGTTCCTTCTTCCTTATTCTTGCGTTCGGTTCGCCTACTCATCCCCGGCCAAGTGATTTTCCATATTTGAATAGTTTTGATATTTTATTTTTAAATTTTTTAATTCAAAATATTTTTTTAAAATGATAATTAAAAATTATTTTTATTTTACATTTTATATCTTTTTAAACCAAAAAAACTAAAGTATAAAAAATATCAAATAAAGTTTAATGGCTTGAATCAGCAAAAATATCAAAATAAATAAAAAGAAGATGAAAAGGGGATCAAAATTCTTAACTCTTATAATTAGTAATTTTTAAAATTATTATTCATACCTTCTAAAAGTATAATCTATTTTTTTAAAAGTCTTCGTTATATTATAGATATATTTTTTAGGAATAATAATAAATTTAAAATATCTTTATAATATTAAAAATATTAATTTATAATTTTAATAATTTTGTGAAGTACTAATAATAAATTTAATAATTTGATAGAATTTTAATTTTAAAATCTTTTAATATTATGTTTATTATGTTATAATTTTTAGTGTGATTTTTAACTGCAATTGTTTTTTTTTTTGGGTGGAATTTGGGCATATGGTGTCTTCTAACGAAAGTCCACTGGTTCAGATAATTAGAGTGTTAGAGTGGGCTGCCACACACCAATCCTTTATTTATTCTTTTTCAGTAATATTTTCTCTTTTTTTTTTGTGTTTTTTGGGGAGGGGGGTTTTCTAAAGGGACATCTTCCTGTACCTCTCATGGTTGTTGTTGAGGATTAGGGAAGAAATAATAATAATAATAATAATAAAGAGAACAAGGAAGAAGGGTTTTGTAATAATTTTTTTTTTGGTATATTAGCGTTTGAAGGGTGTGTTGTCTCTATTTTTATTTGTTTAAAGTGTATTGGTTGTATTGTCTAATTAAGTTCTTAAGATAAGATTTATTAAATATTTTAAAGTAAGATATTAAGTTGATTGTATCCTTTTTTTTGTGTGGGGGGGGGGTAGAAGTTTATAGAGGAGCTATATATAATATATACATTGTTAAGATTTTATTTCCTTTTTTTTTACTTTATATTAGTTGTTTGCAAATTGACTATTAGTCACACTTGAAAATGCAATCACGTAATGCAAAAAAGATATAATATTTTCAAAAAGGTTTTTTGAATTTTAAAAAAAATAAAAATCAAAATCAAAGTAGTAGAGTTGCTATCAAAATTTATTTATTTATTTATTTATTTAAAAGGTAAAATTTTAAAAAAATCTTTTTATAAGAAAAACAAAAACGGTCTGCAAACCAGATATGGGTTTGGGGGTTAGTTGTGAGTGAGGAAGGTGTTAGACATCCCAACATCAGTTACTACGAATAGTTACCCTAAGTCAGTTGTGCAAAATTAATATGACCTCTATTCTATTTTAATTCTCTTAACAAATCACATGCAAAATAAGAAGGAAAGAATTTAAAGAAATAAAATTAAAAGTAAAATGAGAAGGACATGAATTAGGAAAATAAAATTAAGAGTAAAATTAAAAAAATTAAAAAAAATTAGTTTACAAGGGTAGATTTTACTGAAGATAAGAACCTAGAACTTACGTACTCTTTAAAGTAATCAAAGTCCACGTAATTCAAACGGGTTGAAAACTACTTTTTTTGTTGGTGTTTGTTTGGTTTTGTTTTATTTTATTTTATTATTATTATTTTGTTTTGTTTTTTGATGAAAAGATAAAGAAAATAAAAATTACTTTTCCTTTAACAAATAACATGAATTTAGAATTTGTTGATGTGTTTTGATTTGTTAAATATAAAGTTAATTTTACTTCTTTACTTTTCTTACATTTTCAGTTTTTTCTCATTTATTTTTTCATCATTTTTTTCTCTTTTTTTTAATTTATTGTTCTTGTTTTGTTTTTGTTTATTTTTTTTATTTTTAATTTTGTTTTTCTTTTTGTGAAAAGAGAATAAAATAAGAATTACTTCTATCTTTAGCAAATAAAACAAATTTAGAATTGATTAATATATTTTAATTTGTTAAAAACAGAGTCAATTTTACTCATTTACTTTTCTTATATTTTTAATTTTTTTTCATCATTTTTTTTTCATTGTTTCTCCTTTTTTATTGTGTTTTTTTTTGGGTTCCTTTTTGTTTTATTTTGATCAACTTTTTTTGTGTTCCCTTTTGTCTTGTTTTTGTTTTGATGGAAACTTTTTGTTCCCTTTTTGTTTTGTTTTTGATCAATTTTTGTTGATTCTGACTTTTTATTTTTTGCTTTGATTTTCGTATTCATTGATTTTCTTATACTTTTTTATATTCTTTCTTTTTTTTATTTTCATATATTTTTTCTTTTTTAAGATGTTTTATTTTTATGAAGTGCATTTTTAATTTTTAACTTTTGTTAAAAAAGAACTTGAGAAAAGTTTATAAGATTAAAAAAGATATTAATTTCTTACTTACTTTTATAGGTTCTTTTTTTATTATTGTTGTTATGGTGGTTTGTTTCTTTTTATGCTTTTGTTTTTTTTTTTTGTGCTTTGAGTTTTGTTGTTTTTTGTTTTTTGTTTTGTTTTTTTTAATCCTTCTTTTTTTTGGGAAGAGTGAAAGAAAATTGAAATCACTGAACAAAACAGTTTTAGAATTATTTTATATGTTTAATTTGCAAGATTAGACTAATCCTACTTATTTACTCTCTCTTCTTTTTTAATACTCCTTTATTTTTCCTTGTCTCTTTTTCTTTTATGAAAATTTTTCTTTCAAAAAATTATTGAGATGGGCCATTGAAACTCAAAACGCATTAAAATGTAAATCCAATACCCAACGGATACTAAGGAGGTTTTATTGGCTCACATGATCCTTAGGTGATTCCTATAGACTTGAGGGGACAAAAAATCCCACAATGCCATTGCAAAAATAAAAATAAGATTGGAGCAAAAGTATTGATAAGCTTACATCATTTTTGATTGTGTGCTTGTGTACAGTAAACTAAATGTCATGTTCCAATACATTTCGAGTGTAGAAAAGTAAGCTCAAACCAATTGACTCCGCTGTGCTATTCAGTAAGGTTTTGTATGCTGCAGTGAAACCCTCCCTTTTGCTTTCTCTTTATTCCTTGTTTAGCTCCCAATGAACCTCTCACAATAAGCAACTCACATGCAATAAAAGGCAAACAACAAGGGTTACCTTCAAGAGATACTTCTACTTCATAGTAAAAAAGAAATTAAAACACACCACATATTGAATTGAAACTACATATGCAAACAGTGACCAACGATTATTAGCCCCAAATACTCACATGGATTTGCCAACCCAAGTCAGTAACCATCATTAATTAAAAATTCGTATTCAAAACATGTTACGTACAAGGAAAATCCATGGGCAATTTCGGAATATGGGTGATGAAATTAACTCCAATTCCATGATGAAAGTTCCCAATCCCGCATGAGCTTGGGTCATCCAATCAGGGAAACAAAAATCTGAAATACATATCTTCTTACCCACTTATGGTTAAAGCATTTGGATTGTAAATTCCCAAGCACACATTGAAAACTTTTAACATCAGCCAAAGCAATGCAGGGAAGTATGCAAGATTATATCACCTAGGCAGTGACTTTAAAGAATTCACCACTTTTACAATAACCAATTCCATCTATAAAAAAAAAACCCACTTCATATGACGATATTAGGACTAATCTTGGATGCGGATTAAAGATGTGCAAGGTCTGTACATCTGATCTGGACCGTCCAGATCTTTATTTTATTTTTTTTAAATTTAATATTTTTTATTTTAAAAAATACAAAATGTAATAAAAAAATAATCTCTTAACTATACATTTTTATAAAAATAATTATTTAAATAAAAAAATATAAAATCTGGACCGCTCAAATTTTATTTGGATGATCCAGATCACATCTCAAAGATGTGCTCTGCACATACTTGAGATGTGCAGGAGATCCGAATCCGACAAATCCTCTCCCAAGTAAAACTAAAGACTAAAGACATAGGGCAAGGGTGATAGCCAAAGATTAAAGGTACTTCTGATGACGAAAGAGCATGATCATAACGCAGTTGCGTGATAATGCAATGATTACCTCAGATTACAAAGCCAAAACAGAGGGAAATGGGATCTCTAACAAAACTTCAAAATCAATTCCTGCCTTCCTACACAGGACATAATATCCCTCTAACATCAACCTTAGCTTATTTTCTCGCTGCATATCCCACATGAGAATAACTACTCTCATTCATCTCACAAAGTAAGCTCCCTCAAACTTAGCTCATATTCAGATCCAATACCAACAAAAATTACATGGCACAGCATAAGTCTTCAACCGCAACTCATACAAATCAAGTAAAGCATCAACCAAAGTAGCAATTAAGCAAACATCTGACCCTTAAAACTGAATATATGAATTACCAAAATAATTTCATTGCTTCCTCAAGTAAAATCGAGTCAGGAATGTGTAACCAACTTATAGTCTTATCAACATGAAGTTAACTAGAGAGAAGTTAAAACATTCAACATTTCTAAGCCTATTAATCATCACACGAGAATAAAGACACAGGACAACACCAAACCAAGAACCACCAAAGAACCCTTTTTTTTTTTAAGCTCACAGAGTCGCAATTTCAGAAATGGGGAGAAACTATCAGAATGCAAAATGGGTTTACCTTCAATGTCGATTGACTACAATGGAGGATGCTCCCTCATGATGATCCCCTGCTCTTCATACAACTTGCCTCACCGTTCATTTCTTCTCAATTTCTCTCTTGTAGGTCTCTGCTCTTTGTCTTCTCTCTGAATTTATGCTCTCGGTTTCTCCTCGATTTCTCTCTAATTTCAGAAATTCCTCTTCTCGAAACTGAAAGCTCCTCAGCAAATTCCCAAGAGGCTCTCCCTTTCAATTCTCTCCAATCCTCCCTCTTTCAAGTAACCTTCTCTCATTCTTTCTCCTCCTGCCTCTCCCTCACTCTCGATTCTTTCCTTCCCTTCGATTCACTTTAACCCAAACCCAATCCCCAATTTTTTCCCTAATCTCTCACTCTCTCTGCCTCTCGATCTAAAGCACCCCTTTGTATCCAAAACTTACGTCCATTTTTCCATCCCTTTCTCTTGGTTCGAATCCCCTCCCATTCTCAGTTTTCCTCTCCTCCTTCCCACAACCTTCAACTCCTCGTTCCTATCCTCTCTCAAATCCCTCTCCTCCCATCTCTCTGAATCTTGCCTCCTTTTATAGTGGGTCCGAGAGTGGATTTCACTCTCTCTCATGCGTTTCTTCGTTCCAAGACTGTACACATTGTATCCCCACTCCCCTGCTCCAAACGTTATGCGCGTTGCTCCCCTCCTCATCCAAAAAAGCTAGCGTCCTCCATTGTGCCTACTCCTGAGCCAGAGAACGGAATAGAGGGGGGACCAAGGGACCACTGGGTAGGGTTTTTTCATATTTTGGGTTCTGATGGGTCTTTTAGGAATATGGGCTACGTATGTAGGCTGGAGAAAGGAGGCAATAGTTCTGGGCTTCATATTCGTTTTTGGTCTTCTTTTCTTTCTCTTTGTTTTGTTTTATCAGTTAATTCCAAAAACTTCAGAATTTGGACCAAAGGAAGAAGATATAGTTATAGGTTTCGCCTTCCATATTAGGCTCCTTTTTTTTTTTCTCCTCTTTTTTTTTAATGATTTGGGCTCTTTTAGTTTAAGCTTTATTATTATTTTTTAGACTTCTTCTTTCTTTTTTTGATATACTTTTTTACTCTTTTTTTATTATTTTATTTTTCATTTATTATTATTTTTTTCTTCTTTTTCCTTATATATATAGTGATTTTTGGTTTGAAAATTTTGATTTTGGGTTTTGATTCTTTTATATTTTTTGAAAAATGTAATGTAATTTTTTATTCTTTCATATTTTTTCTATTTTTGATTTTCTTGATTTTTCTTTGAAAAATGTAATTTTTAATTCTTTCATATTTTTTCTATTTTTTATTTTCTTGATTTTTTTTGAAAAATGTAATTTTTAATTCTTTCATGATATTTTCTTTTTTTGATTTTTTTGTTAGTCGAATTTTATTGTTATTTTTTCTTTCTATTATTTGTAATATTTTACTAATTTAATTTTATTGTTATTTTGGGGTATTCCCGAACAAAATATGATGTTCACATTATCAATAAATTTTTTTGAAACTTTTAAGTCAACTTAATAGGGCCAAAAGGGCTTTAAAAAAATTGAAAATTTTTTTATTTTGAATTAGAACCCAAAAACTAAACTTTGGTTCTTTAGGATTTTTTTTTAAATATTTTTCTTGAATGGGAGATATTCCTTATTTACATTTATGTTCTAAATAAAAGGAAAATAAAATATAAATCAAAGGAGTGTAGGCATTTAATGTAAATAAGCTGAAGGAATCATAGATTCTGGTGGAATCCCAGGCTGTCCGATCGATCTTGATCAAGCATTTAAAAGTATCTCCAATCTCATTTTCTTATTTACTTTGCCTATGTATACGTGCTTCTACACATTTCTAGAGTAGTCTCGTTTTTTCCTTCTTTTTTTGGACTTTACCCTTGATCTTTTTTCATCATCCACTATTTTCCTCCATTTTTGGCGAGACCGCTATTTTTCCTCAACAGTTTCAACCACACTCCAACTCTAGTCACTCCACAACTCCATTTTCAATGTGTTTAAGAATAAGCCCCAACCTTACGAATCTTGGGTTGTCTCTTACAGGTGTAAATTTGGAGTCTGAGTTCATACTTACTCTTTGTTTCTTCAATCCTTGGCTTCCCAAAGTAATTTCTAAGTTTAATCTTGGCTCTTGAGTACTAGATAAAGAGGATTTAAGTTATGGGTAAGGATATGAATAGTGAATATTGTAATATGAACCATAACTTTGAACATGAATAGTAACTATGGACTAAGAGCTTAAGTTTTTATGTTGCATGTCACGATTTTTAACTAGACTTAGGCTCAATATAATGTATATTAGGATGATAATGTATGGTATTCGTATTGTTTATATTATAGGAAACTTTAAAGCTACCTTTTTGAAAGGAGTTTAGCACTGAACTTTTGAATTAGAGGAACGTGAGTGTCGTAGCTTCAAAGGGTAAGTACGTAATGCCCACTGTAACGTGTCCAATTGTTTTCAAAATCTTGCTTTGGAGTTTTAAATTGACCGCTTTTAAAGAATTCTGATTTTTGTTCAATGCTTTGTCTTCCACTCTTTGAAATTGTTTTACTCATGGGAGATGCACTCTGAGTGTGACCTCTAAAGAATGATTATGTATGGAAATATTGTGTGTGTGTGTGTGTGTGTTTTTTTTTTTTAATATGTTCTTTCATGATGTAAATTTATTAATGTTACGTTCTAAAAGGATAAGCACTATCTTAGTTTAAAAAGTTAAAATGTTATTTTGAAAAACTACAATTTACAATTTTGTTATGTACCTCACAAGTTAACTTAGAATGTTGCAATGAGTTTTTTTTTAAACCAAGTTGCAAAGGTTACTTTGAATATTACAAATCATGTTATGAATGTTACAAAGTTTTTCCATAATAGTATGATGCACTATTTAGGAAGGTAAAGTGCTTTGTTAAAGGCATAATTATCTAAAGAAATGTTTAATGCTTTGATTAGAAATTTATGATGCTTTATACAAAAAGTTAAAATGCTTTATTTTGAAAGATGCTTTGTGTTTACAAAAATAACATAGGTATTACAAAAATGATTTTCTCTTTTTATTTTCTTTTGAACTTTACATATCTTTCATGCATGCACATATCCTTATTTAATTAAAATGGTTTTATTGAAATAATGTTTTATATGAAACCCTAGAACAAACAGTAGTATTTGTTAATGCATCTTGATTTGAAACCTGCGAATTAGGTATTGCTAGCCTCTAACACTTGTGGATATGTTTAAATGTAATGGAGCTGAATTCTTTCCTTATGAAAGTGAGTAGAATGCTGAAATCCAATTAGTTACCATTCATAAGCTATGTGCCACTAGATTTCATCTCTGGTTAACTATTTTTCTACTGTTTATTTTGTTTTACACTCTTCTACTATATCAAGTGATATTAGAGTATGGCTAGACATGTAAGAGGTAGAGATGGCAAAGGAAATCAAGGAGATATGGTTGAGATAGGCATATGATTGAAGATCTAACATGGGTAGTTCAAACCCAACAAAGATAGGAAGGTGTGGAAGCTCGTATGGATCCGCTAGAGAACTATGAACACTTGGACATATTAAAAGGTAGTTCAGGAGGTGAAGACTTTAATGAAAACCAAATTGCTGCATTGGATTAGACCATTAGAGATGACTTTGGAGTGATTCATGTATATAGCCAAGAAGATGCTTGACAATATGCTTTAATGGTTGAAAAGTGAGTGTGGTGTTATGGAGCAAGGAGGCCTTATTGGGAAGAAGTGAAGGAGGAATATAGAAAATTAAAAAAAAAAAAGGATTATTCTGGAACATTGCAAATGGGAAAAAACCTTTAAGAGCATGGCAAGAATTTGCATCATCTAGTAGAACTAATAGCAAAAACAATACTAATATTGGTTGAGGTGAGAAGGGAAAGGAAATGACATGATATAGTAGGCAAAACCTCTAGTTCCAACCCATTTAAGATGGACAGTAGATCAAAATTATGCTATTTCTCTTATAGAGAAAGAAGCATGCTTCCTATACTTGCTAATGCAGTATGTATATGAATTACTCATACTAGCTATAGTAGGTCTAAAAATATTGCTGGCAAGTGCACTAGTTGGTTAAATAATATAAAACGGATTTGAGTCCAAGTATTAATCCCATTAGGAGAAATGATGTAGAAGTTTTCTATAAAGAAGCAAAAATGAAATGAAGACTTAAGACTTAAGATGCAAAATACAAAAGACTTAAAAGTCATAGTCTTAATATACATGTGAATATTAATATATATATATATTAAATAACTTGGACTTGGACGTGGACTTGGCAACCTTAGTTATTTAATTCAAAATTTTTGAATTGAAAAGTTAAATCAATTAATGTGTTTGTTAACTTGAAGACAAACAACTATTAGGGATGATTGTTTAAAGTATATTTATATTCCTTCTCCCCTATTACAAGGTAAAAAAAATTAGAGTGTTGTTATAAGCTTTATTATATCTTAAAATAGTATTATCTATAATTCCTTAATATATAAGCAATCACTCTTCAATAAAGTGATAATTCATGTCCAAAAGTCTTTTCCATTTTTCTAATCTTAATATATTTCTAATGGTTCCAAAGCCTCGCATCTGATTATTTATCTTTTACGATGCTTAATTGCTGGATTTGTCGGTGTGCTTTCATCTTGAGTGGTAAAGCCATGTACATATTTCAAGTTAGCGCACAATGTTGTTATTCTATTTTATATTAGATAAGCACCACATTGGTTGGTTTATTAGTTATGATTTCTAAGTAAATATCACTATAATTCATATATTAGAGATCTCTATTTTCTATCCTTACATATTAATTACATTTACTATTTTTATATTGAGATAAATTTTGTAAACAGGATGAGGAAAAATGTATGCAAGTAACGTTACTACATGTAATGATGTGTTGTTGCTCCTTGTGGTACCAACCTTCTCATTTGAAGTATATATATTTACTAATTAGATAATACTTAAAAATTGACTTTTGGCTTGATAACATGTTTGTATCTGGATATTGTAGTCTAACCTATTACATATATTGATTTTTTTAATTCCTTTGAGAACTCCTACCATTGTTTCATGTATATTTATATTTTGAATTTAACATCTACAATTTCTTATGTTGGTAGTTCGAGTCTCAATTCAATTGGACAGATACTTGTCAAATTATCGTCTGACTCTAAATAATTAGTAAAGCTAATTAAGTAGAAAAGGAGATCGGTATTTAATTTAGGCCATATGATTAACCTAATTCCATTTTCTAGAGCCTCAACATTCACTTGTGCAGAACCAAGCTAAATAGATTATTGAAATTTGGCCTAACCCAACCAAAAATCTGAACTCACTTAGAATTGGGCCTCCGAGTTAGCTCAAGACCCAAACTTAAACCCTAAACCCTTAGTAGTCCCTCTTCATTCTGTAAAACTTAAAGACAAGAAAAATTTCGAAGGCCTCTTGGATACTAGATTTTCCATCACCTTCTTAGCCCCATTTACTACTTCTAGAGCCAAAATCAGCCAAGGTAACTGTTATATAGCTTGAACTTCTCCTCTTCTTCTTCAATTTGACCTGATTGATTTTTCATTTGGAGCATTTTTACCTACACTTCAAATCTGATATGGGTTACTTGGTATTTTCTTAGAGAATTTTTGGAGGTTAAGGCTATGAAGGATATTGGGTAAGTATAAACTTTTTATTTTAATGCATTTTTTGCTAGCATAGGGCCCCTATAGCTGATTTATGATATGAGTAGTGATTTTGTGTGAATTTGCCCAAAATTTGGAGTATTGTTCTGAGGTTACTGGTATAGGCGTAACCAAATCCGAATTTGGTTCTTGTAGTAGCTGGGTAAATGTTCTCTAGGTAGTCCTTTGTGGTTTAATTCTTTAAGTATTAGGTTTTCTACTATAAATAATTATTAGGAATAGAAATGGTTTGGTTTTATATCCATAAGTTGAAGTAGCATTATTGTTGGCTTTTAAAGAATTGTTTACAAGTGAAGTAACCGAGATTAATGTTAAATTCCATGCATATATCTACTTTAATTTTATATTTGCTACATAAGTATGATTTTGAATGCATAATGAATGATTGGCTATTTGAATTGTATGTTTGGACCTTATGAGTCAATAATGGAGCTGTAGTGTAGTTGCCACCAGTGTATCATACTTCGATCAGGCACCAAGTTATGATTAGACCTTTATATGCACTGAGCTTAGGTTATGCTCATCGAGGAGTTGGTGTCGTGGACGGGCCTCTCTCGGTGTTAATGGCCTTTAACATGTAAAATGTGATTGCTAGTATGGGATAGTAATCACTGATAGTCTAATTAATTCATTTGTTGATATGACTAATATTTCTTATAATTATTTGATTAAATGCATATATGTTAATTAAATTAGAATATATGAATGGAATTTGCCTTTAGTTACTGAGATTCACATCTCATCCCGTTTTATTGGCCGACTATTTTAGGTGAAGGTGCTTCGAATAAGGATAAAGAAAAACAAATAGATAAATATCCATGAGCTAAGACCCTATGTAGGAAATGCTGTACTTAGGTTGATCTAACTTAAGATCGATGCTGATTTTGTTATTTTTTTGTATAGTATCATCATGTAATCATATTGCCAAGTATAGGAGTTTTATATTGTGATAACCTAAAATGTATATATTAAGGAGTTAGGTCTTATATACTAGATTGTTATATGATGTATACACTTATAATATCTAATATGGAACCTTATTGATCCTAAGTTATGATTTATTATTTGTCAATGTAATCATGTGTTACTCTAAAAGTTGACTTAGACTAGAATGTATAGAATCTCTATTGGAATTTATATTGGAATGATAATATTAGTAGTTTATGAATCCTTGTGCTATTAATGCTTAATGAAATTGCTAATGTATATAATAGATGAGTAAGAATCAACACCTAAGATTTGATTTGACAATGAGAAACATGCTGAGTATATTAGGTAGATGAATACCATTGAATCCTACAAATTAAGGTAGAGTGGCTCTAGAATGTTGCTAAAGGGAAAGCTAGAGTGTAAACGAGAGTTGAGTCACAGCCAAGAGTCAGTCAGAAGCGAGGAGTGCCATGGCAAGTGCAAGACATCTTGCCGCAGCATAAGGCAAAAAATTGGCCCAAGGAGAGTAACAGAGATTAATCTCGTCGCGGTGAGCATCGAGAGGCAAGCTTGGAGAGCTCTAGAAGGCTCTCTCGCCGCGACACCATGTAGGCTCGTTGTAGTGATAATCGCGAAAGTATGAATAGTAAGTCTTAAGACCACCTTTGTCGTGGCACGAAAGGCTTGAGTCATGAAGCAAGATTTGAATTTTTAATTTTTAGCCCCAATAGCCACTTATGTCACAGCACGAGTATATCAAGTCGCGGTAGAAGTCTCCAAACTTCGTTTTTTGGTTCTAGTAACCAACTTAGCTGTAGTTGGGAAGGTTCAAGTCATGGCAAAGATTATTAAACTTCTATTTGTGACTTAGAAACCTTGAGATTTACTATAATAATGTTATGTAATGATTTAGGAACATTTATATAAGGTTTTGTGAGTTGAAATCAGTAGTATGATGAATTTTTAATATCTTAATTGATAATTATGATCACTTGTAAATTCAATTAGTTTTAG
Source organism: Erythrophleum ivorense (assembly GCA_026724425.1). Taxonomy (NCBI): domain Eukaryota; kingdom Viridiplantae; phylum Streptophyta; class Magnoliopsida; order Fabales; family Fabaceae; genus Erythrophleum; species Erythrophleum ivorense. The sequence continues at coordinate 4,791,283 of JAIUCV010000025.1, read as the reverse complement.
TTATAGTTACTTAACTAATAACCTTGATGATATGAAGATTCAAAATTTTTCACTTTCTCCTAATTTAATTAATTATAATGACTTTAGACTTTGATTTACGATCAGTAACTGCTTAATTAAATATAATCACTATAATTAGGAACTAGGATTGTTACACTTCCTCTCTAACTTAGTTGCCCCCCACCTTGCAAATGGCAACTGATGATGACTTCCATAAATGGCAACCCTTCACAAGTAATGAGTTATGAGGGTCCTCTATGAATGGCATCTTTAGAAATAGTAACAGAAACAAGACACCTGTGAGAGTGAGAACAAATTTGTTTTAGGGTTTTCTAAATGAAGGTCTAATAGTGTGGGAGAACTCACAGAGCCTTATGTAGTTGTCACCTCCTATTACCTTCATATACTCTTCTACTTCGTAACTATGGTATGTTGTCTTTCTTACTATCCTTTCTATTTCTTATAAAAGAATAATGTGAATCAAAGTGATGAAATTCAATTCCATTCGCCAATTCAGTCATATGTGTACATATTATTTTTGCTATTCAGATTCTTCAAAAGAATTTTTGAGAGATCTACAAATGCCTCTTTAAAGGTCCCATAATCTTGCCCTTATGGATTTTCCATTTGAGTTCTTTTACGTTGAATCATCATTTTCATGTATTTTTTTTTGTTTTTTTCCCCTTTTACAAGGAGTTTGCTATGCAAAGAAAGACTTTAATCTGACTAAACACCTTGAGATTGATATGTTGAATTTAAAGGTGATTAAGCTAATGCAAAGCTTTAAGTCCAAGGAGTATATGCGTAAGGCATTTACTTGGATGCACTACTACTAGTACCTCACAAATGATGCCATTGAATTCTTTAGAATTTACCTTAATTTTCCTTCAGAAATCATGCCTGCTACATTAAAGAAGCAAGCAAAACTCGCTGGTAGACCATTTGATGGCCCACTTAGTGATCTCCAAAGGTAGATTACATTGTCTATGATTACAATTTCATGTTTTGCTCTTATCCAACCTCAATTTAGGATAATTTTGTCATATCTCTAACATAACATACCAATGTTTTACTCCATCTGGATTGCCATGTCTTTAACTAATTATAATACATCTCTTATGGGTTTGAAAATGACATAGTTGTTGATCTGATTGCACCATTGTCAATATGTATGATTATGTGTATTATAAGTCTTGTGTGTATTATATATTTGGGTGGTAGTGGCAAGTTTTGGTTCATAAGTGAAGTAGCCATGCAGGAGAGTTCAGGCACTTTGTGTTTGTTAAGTTCAAGGAAAGTGTGGTAGTTGAAGAGATCATTAAAAAGATTAAGATGCTCTTTGAGATTGATGTTGTCAAACACTTTGGATGGTAAGCATTTGCTTTGTTTCAAGATATATAATCACGCTCTTCTTTGCATATCTTTGTTTGGTCACCTTGCAAATAGCCTTAGGAAGTAAACGTAAGACCATTTCCCTTTGATTTTGTTTAGTGTAGTTCTCAATTATTTTGACTCTAACTGGAATTCAAAATTAGATACTTATTTAGCCTTAGATGATTCTGGCACCATTTAGTCAAAACTAATTTGTCTAGCCTAGTTCTAATATACTTGTTTACCATCATGTACTGTATGTTAACTATAGTGCACCAAATTTATTGCCAAACAGTGTTTTGCGTCAAAAGCAAAGGAATTATTTTGGACACTTATGTAAACAAGCTTGAACTTCCAACTATTAGATTAGTGATTATTATTTCCCTATATTTGCCCTTAGAATTTGTATCTATGAGGAATTAATCATGTGAATTTTATTTTGTTGAGTGTAATTTTAATTTGACTTCTCCTACTTGTGAATTTAGATTAACTCCTCTTACAAGACATTAGTTGCATGAGGATATAATTTAACTTGTCTTACATAGCCTATTAGTTACTAGCACTTCTTACTATTATCCATATTAAACTTTCCTTCATGCTATAAATATAGATAATCTATAACTACTAAAAAGCATATGAATTTAGAGTTTCTTCTCCTCTCAGAGCAATTTTTGGCTTGTATATTTAAGTGTGAGTTTAGTGTGCTGCAAGATATTTAGCATCAATATGTAATATTTTTCTTTTAGAACTTTCATGAAAGACAACAAAAAAGGACAATTTAAAAGCTTACTAGGCATAAGATTTGGTGCTCTTAAGCCATTCATTTAACTTTCTAATTGTCATGTGTCTAATTTTCATGAGTTATGAATTAATGGAAGAGACTCTCAAAGTGTATAAATGTAGAGAAGGAGCAAAACCCATCTTGCATTTTGATAACTACTGTCAAATTGTTACAAATAACTTGGTTGTAAAATAAATTTGTGAATAGTAGTGCAACTAAGATCGTCTCCCATAAAAATAGATTCCAATTATCAAAGAGAGTTTCCTAAATATCAAATGCAACTTAAAAATTAAAAATTACAAAAATCAATTGGGGGTTTAATGACTAAAAGTAAAAGCAATTGAATAAGTAAAATAAAACTACTAATTAGAATCAAAAGAAGTGAAAACAATCAAGAAAATAAGTGTAAATACCCTTGAGTGAATTCTTTGAAGTTTGACTATCATTATCCAAATTAGATTTCACTAAGAATCGGACCTAATTTTCTTTAGTGTATTCTTAATTAATTTCCTTAAGTGACCATTTAAGATGTAAGAAATTAGCAATTTAATGTCTCTTGAAACCTCAAACTTACACTAACTTTTTAATCCTTGAATTAAGCTTCTTGAACACACCAAAATAAAGATCAAATACTTTTTATAGATTATGTACTTTCATCCTAAATGTCTAATTAATCAATCAAACATCACAATTCCTCAAATCAATAATTAAGCACAAAATTCCAATAAAATTACACAATAACCATTGTATTAACCAAGCTAAAATTTAGAGGAAAAGGGAACAAAATGTGCAACCACTAAATAGAACAATTAATCTCCCATTCATTCTTCAAAAAGTCAATCCAATAATCCAACAATTCCAAGCATCCAATCCAAAATTTTAGCCACAATTCTCAAGCAATTACAAGCTAAACTTAGACTTATGAAACCAAAAAATTGCAACATTAAATGGAGAAGAAAGGAGAAGAAAATTCGCCAGTTCTTGGAGCATTTGTCTTGGATTCACATCTTCACTCCAAAGCCCTCATCTCAAACTAGCTACATGGAAGAATCAAGCTTCCATTGGAGAGAATTGATGGAGGAATTAAATGTAGAGATACGTGGCCATGAGAGCTCCCCAAATGGAATTAAATGGTGATGCTCTCTGATATGTGCTACTGGAAATCATACCCCGTACTTCTATTCACCTTTTCAATCCATTCTCTCAAAACCCCAAAGTCTCCTCCATCCTTCCTCCTGTTCATGTCTGGCTTCCTTTTTTCTTCGAAAAACCCTCTTAACTCGAGAGTCCACTTTAATCCTTTTTCCCCATCCCCCATTGCATAAACCCATTGCTCCCTTCTCCTCACATTCTCCACATGATTCTTTTTTTTTTTCAATCAGGATTAGTGATCTCATATGGCACTCCATGTGTTCCCCATGTATGTGTATCTATGACATTCTGTTTCTATGCTCTCTCCTCACTTACGTGAGAGTCTCACTCTCACGTGATAGTGTGAAAATGGATTACGAATGAATGACATGGAGTGTGTGAATATCCTGGACCACATGCTACCCCCTTTTTGTGTTATTCTTGTGTATGTTAGTGAGCCTGAGTAAAGTGCAGAGTGAAACGTGTGTGCTTAGAGGTGTGCAATGAGTGGGTGAGTTGTGATTACATGGATGAACTTATGCACACATAAACTGTGCCCTCTTGGTGACCCGTGTGTGTTTATCCCATGAAGTATGAATCTACATGTGAGAGTGCATGTATCAATGAGCCATCCTTGTGTGCATATGAATGTATGTGATCCCTTGATCCTCCCTCCACATCAGACCCATGCGTGGATGTATATTAATGTGCATGAAATGAATGTTGTGTATCAGTGTGTGATCGAGTGTGTAACGTGATGAATGGAAAATGCAAGGCCATATGTGTGTACATCTTGTAGCCTTGTGAATGTAAGAGTGGGGTCCCATGGCTAAAAAGAGAAATCTTATGTGTGAATATGAGTGACGTGGTGTGTATATCATGCACAATGGATGAAGATGTAAACGTGTATGAGATGCATGTAAGTATGTAAACGTGTATGAGATGCATCCATGTGACCTAGACGTGTTTAAGGGAATGAGTGATGCCGTGTGTGGCGTGTGTGCTAAATGAGGGCGAGTAACATGCAACATGAGAGTGTGAGGTCTGAATGTCTACATGTAAAATGTAGCATGACTGTTCTATGCATGTAAGGAGAGCTATTTGTGCTTGATAGTGTGTGTTAATGTGAGGGAGTGGGTGGTTGCATACGTGAATGACGTGGTACCTGATCCATTATTTATGTGCATCTATGTGTATGACTCCCACGTGAAATGTGAGTAAACTCATGCCATTCTCTCCTTACCTAAATGATTTAGTGTCATGGCATTCATGTGTAAGGAATGTGTGTGATTTGGTGGTGTGAGTGAATCCTGACCACGTGTATGGAAGAGATGCATTAACGTGAGAGATGAGAGCTCCCTATTTGTCCAACCATGAAGTGTTATTTGAGAATGGACTAAATGAATTAGATCTTCACATATTAGCTCTCCACTTGAAATATCCACGCCAATCATCCTCCATTTTTCAATTTCCATTTCCTACAAATTAATTAAGAAAAATCTCCACAAAGAATAAAACAAAATATTTAGTAGGAAAAAATTCACAAAAATAATTTAAAAGAATTTATGCATTAAAAATTTAAAATTTTGTGAATTAATTCATAAAGTGCAAAAATTGGCCAATAAAATCAAATATTTTCCAATTAAATCCATTAAGCCTTAATTCATTATTAAAATTCCCAAATAAAGAGGAAAAAAATATATAAAAAATAAAATTTATCACATTCACCATTTCTAAGCAAAATATATGCTTTCTAAGAGGGATGGTTCAAGAAGCTAGTGGAAGCTAATAAAAGATTTGTTACCAAGGACTTAAAGAAAGCCCACCTAGTTTACTTGCCATTTAGTTCTCAAATGCTAGGGGAAACCTTACATGTAGAGAATTTACACAATCGTAAGAACTAATATTATTAAATATCATGCATTTCATGTTATTTTGGTATTTCTTTAAATTTTATGTTGGTTGTTTCCAACGTTTCAACCCTTTTTTGGCTTTTCTATACTTATTTGCAGGTTTGTATCATTTTATAACCAAGGATTTTTTTTATAAAAAAAAAAATGGTTTAAGGTAGTTATGTATAAGTTGTTGGATTTTAAAAATAAATAAATTAATTTAGTGATAGTTTAACTATTGCTAAAAATCATTGCTAAAAAATTCTAATTTAGTTGTGCTTATAACCAACAATAGCTTAAAACTGCAGTTAAAACCCTTAGTTTAACATAGTTGCAAAAATGAGATTAAACTAAAAGATAATTGTTGTTTTCAAGAGTTGTAGCTAAACTTGTCATTGTTAAAACTATATCTAAATCCCAAAATAACTATGGCTAGGATTTTTTTTTGTAGTGTCTTTGTGAGCTATGGTATTAAACAAAACAATAAAGAGCCTCTTATTTCAACCTAGTTCATAGCATCTTTTCACCAAAAATAAATCATTTTAAGGTTGCATGAATATATATAACAAGCTTTTCTCTTTCTTACAATACTTCCATAATTATTTATTCATCATATCTAAGTCTCTAAATTTATTATAACTCAAGGAAATACTCCTTAAATGCTTATTCTAGGCTTGGCCAAATCATATGTATATAGGAAGTTATATAGAGTTTTGTTTGTTCTTTTTAGGAGCTTGATACATACCCATATTCCTTGATTTCTCTAGAGTCTAGACATGATTAAATATGACTTGGGTTATTCTCTTAAAGTTTCAAAACTCTCAAGATACAATTGAAATCCTAATATTTACATCTTGCTTCCTAATGCTCCTTTCTTAAATTTAATTGCATATTCTAATTCTCCATGCTTCAAAACCCTTGGGTCAGCCTTGTTTTCAAGCAAAACATGCTCCTTCTACATGGGACCTTTCTTGGCCGAATTGGGAGAAGGAGAGAGAACCAAGAAAGAGCCAATTTTGCTTCATATTTCATACACCATCTTAAAGCTTTTCAAGAGAAGAATTTGATGCAAAACTTAGTTTCTTCAAATCCTTTCCTTCTTGCACAAGTTTAGCCAGGAAAACCCTCATTTTAGGAAGCTAAAACCATGAGGAGAAAGGGCTTGAAGAGGATAATCAAATTACTGAAGGAAGAAGTATGAAAAAGTGCCAAAATACATACCTTTCCTTGGTTTATTTTCCTCTCACTTTCCTCTTCCTTTGGTGTGACTTAGAGCTCTAGTTTAGGGCAAGGGAATTCTATTTTGGATGGTGGAAGATGTGCTGGCCTATTTTAAGAAAAGGGGAGATAGGTTATAACATTTTTTATAATTCTTGTTTTACCCTTCACTTTATTTTTTTCATTTTTACTCATTTTAGCTCCTTTTTTAGAACTGTCTTTTCTATATGAAAATTTAGATCTTCTAATTCATAAAATGCCTTTGGTTTTATCCAAATTGAATTAAAACCTTATCGAACCATCCAGTTAAAGTTTTGGTCAACTGACAGGTTAAATAGTATATCGGAAGAGTTTTAACTATTCTAAAGGTTCCTATAATTTTTGGAGCCTCTGAGGATTCTGGAAAACTAAATTTTATCTTTTAAATCTCTCTCCTTTGAGTTTTCAAAAAGTTGCCCCAAATTACGAAAATGTCACTACATTTTCGATTTTCTTCGTTTAATCGCTTTCGCTTCGATTTCGGCGCATCATTAGCTTTGTATTCTTATTTCTAAATGTCTAAATTATTATTCTAATCTTGTTTATCATAAAATCATTTTATTATAGGGTCCTCTTTTGTGATCTCGTTGGTTTCACTCAAATTCTAGAAAGGTTAAATATTACACTAAAAGGTACTTTATTGCTATAAGCATTTTTTATTTAAAAATTTTCAACAACAACTTAAGTTGATACTAAAGAGTTTTTAATTTTTTTAAAAAAAATTAATTCATAATGCTAATTTGCAAATATAAAATTTATAATCCTAATATAAATAATATAATAAATTTGACTACCACAACTATATGTTTCAATGGGCAAACTTCATTTCCATTAAACTACCATAAACATAGTTTCCAATATTGTACAAAATCAACAATGTTTCAATTAGCAAACTTCTATATTTCCAAGAATAAATTTACCAGTATGTGCATAAAAAGAATATAACAAACATGAAAAATGATACTTAAATAGCATACAACTTACAAGATGGTACAAGTTATTGATAAGAATAACAACACTAGAACACCAAAAATGTCATATGAAAAGAACATAGTGATAACCCAAGGTCACCATTATAAGATATTGATAAAAATTTACAAAACTTTTAATATGTTTATGTAAAAGTTTTGGCACCAAAATTTTTGATTCTTAAAAAAATTTGCAAAATGTTTAATAATAACCCAATGTTGCAACTAAAAGTCATTTTTAATGACCATGTTAAGTCGCTACTAAAAGTTTTGGTGCCAAAATTTTTAATTCTTAAAAAAAAATTTGCAAAACTTTTAGTGGCAACCAAATATTGCCACTTAAAGTTATTTTTAGTGATAACTTTTTTAGTATCACTACTAAATGATTTTTTACAATGATATTCTTTTCACCAAAAAAGATTTTTAGTAATAACTTTTTTTGTATCACCACTAAAGGTTTTGGCAAAATGAAAAATACCATTTCAACGATGACCTAGTAATTTTACAACTAAAAGTATATTTTTAGTGACGGCTTTTTTGGTTGCTACTAAGAGTTGTTGCTAAAAGCATATTTGTTAGTATATTTTTAGTGAAAGCTTTGAATCAAAAATTAGGATTGGTCGAAAACTTTCATGTTAATATCTCTAGTTTTTCACCTGTGAGTGTACTATTTGTGACAAAAATATGTGAAATGAAGAATTTTTATTAAGATCCTACGATTAGTAGAAGGAGAGTTATAAATGATTGGCTACACAAGGAAGAAACAACAGAAAAAGACGATAAATTATTCAGAACCAACATTGCGTTTGATGGATTTGAACTTTATCATTCAACTCATTGAACGCTTGTTGAGCTTTGATAAGCATGTTATTATCGACTCATTAAAAATAGTTGAACTTTGATAACTAAATTAATAACAACGATACTTTCAAGAACTGATGTAACAATTTGCTCTCTAAATTTGACTTTCTATGCAATAAAATAATGTGTTCACTTTTACTTTGTATAAAAAACAAAATGAAAAAGCATTTTTTTGGACATTAATACTATGTTTCTGCTGTTTGATTTGTTGGGTGGGGCATAATATAGTTGAGCGTTCTTTGTTTAAATTTGGGCCAAAGAGCTAGTTGGAATGAGAAAAACGACTAGTTAGAAACATAGAAGGAACAAGCACAAGTTATTGTAGGATAATATTAAATTTATCGATTATAGAGAAACATATCGTAATATTTCATTGTCCTTTGAAACAGAAACAAAAAATAGGTACAAATGTGGGCAAATAGTAAGCCTATTGTCTTTTTTTTTGTATTGTTTTGTTTTGTTTTTTGGTTTGAAAATAGTCTCTTGATAGTCTACATAAGATGAATTACGTAATTACTTTTAATTATTAAATTATATACAAACCTTTTCTAAATAAAATAATACATTGTAACTAAATTTTGGATATGAAGTTAAGGAATCCGCCTAGCTCTAATAGTGTTTATAGACCTAATACCATGCTTTTTAACTAAAATATTTTTCATTAACCCCTACATAAGGTTATTTTATTTGTAAGCAAATGAAATATTTGTGTAGTTAATTAAGGGGATTTCATGAGCTTGCTCAAGTTGTGCAAAAGAAGATTAGTAGATTACTCCTCTCTTTCCCCTTCTTTGTGATCTACCTAAAATGTCCTTCTTTGTTTATTTGCTCCTAGATTAGCCAGATGCTAAGTAAGCATAGGATTGATGATGTGGTATGCTTTAATCTACGTAGAGGAGCTCCATTAGTTAGGATAGTTTTTTTTTTTAATTACAGAAAGGTTAAGTTGCACAAATCTAAAAATCCTAGAGATCAATAATTAACTTTTGAAGCTGAAAAAGATAAGCTGCACAAGTTTTTAACCTAAAGAAAAGTTAGTATATTTTAGCCAAAAATATAATATCACTTCTTTTTTTATATAGTATTATCTTTTGTCATATATTGTAAACAGTTTTGAGATAACAAGATTGTGACTCAATTAGTCATCAAGGCATTTTGACTAAGTTGATGATGAAAACATAAATCTAATTAAGGTTTTAGGTTAAAGAAGCACTACAAAAAAATAGTAAATTTGCGACGGAATTTAGCGATGAAATTTCGTTCCATTGCAAGTTCATCAAAAATCCGTCACTAATTCCGTAGCAGAAATTAGCGACGGAATTTGTGATGGAAAATTTTTCTCGCAAATACTTCCATCGCTAATCCGTCGCAAACCAAATTAGTGATGGAATTTAGCGACGGAAATTTCTGTCACTACTAAGTGTGATAGTCAATTCTAGTTTTATGATGGAAATTAGTGACGGAATATATGTCACAATTTTTCGTCGCTAATTTGTCGCTAAATCCGTCGTAGATTATTTAAATATTATTTTTTAATGACTTATATGATATAATGACTTAAATATATATGTATATATGAAATGGTTGCAAATTAGTTAAATATTATTAATTGTGTGTGTATATATATATTATAATTTAATAATTTCAATATGGAAATAGTAAAATGTGATAAATAATAATGTGATTAATTATTCTATGAGTAATAAAAGACCTCCATTCATGTTCAAAAGTTTAAAAATGTATGATTTATTTATTTTAAGTCATAAATTAATATAAATATAAAATATATTTAATTAACTAAAAATAGTAAAAAAGTTTACAAATTTAAAATCATGATTTAAACAACTATGTATAAGGGATGATTGAAAAAAAAATATACAAAATAAATAACAATAAAATAAATATTTCACTCAGCAAAATTCAAAAAATAAATGATATAATGAAATTATGACATGTCTATTTTCCAAAATTTTATAAATATTAAAAATGACTCCACTCAGCCATTATCCTTCAATCACATCATGTCTCTCACCTCTTTGTGCTCATAATCAATTTCCTTTCTTTGTCATAGTGTAAACTCTCAGTTAAATTTATACATTCTTCATGGTGTTTTTCTATTTCTGTTAGCATTTTTTTAAGTGATTGTGTTAAAGGTTTTTCTTGTTTGAAAACTAAGTCTTTCTCTCATTTAAATGTCAAATTTCTCAAATTCTCTCAAAAGAAGCAAAGACTAAATATCGAGAGGTGCAAAATCAAAAAAGAAATGGAGGGTATAATCTAAAATCTAATACATATTATATAGCTATGTAGTTAGAGAGAAAGAATAATATAAAAGAATATGTATCTAATTTATTTTATTTTTACACTTATTCCTTTTTTCCCCTAATCTCCTTTAATTACACTATATGCAAAAACATAATTAATATCCTTTTTATTTTCTTTCATTTTCAATTTAGATTTGATTTTTGTTAGTTCATATTTGTTTCCAATTAAATTTGCAATGATTTTTCATTTCTTACTCATGAGATTCCAAGGGATAAGAAAGCTTTTTTTTTCCCTCCTAACAAAGGAAAAAAACTTGTCAAGATGATTGTTCTTAATATGAAAATTATCATAATATGCTATTAACTATGGTTTACCAATCTATTAAATCTTGCTAAGTAAATTATTTAATTATCCAACTCCTAATTTATAAAAAATAAAAATAAGTGTTTGTAAATTTAACTATAACATAATGTTGTATTCGTTAAATAATATGAAAAATAATTTTTTTTGTAGACTACATAGTAATTTATGTTATTAACTTATAAAAAGGTATGTTACATATAATTTTGTTAATGTAAAATTTTTATATAAATTATGAGTTCGTGACTTTTTTTTAAATTTTCACTCTCTTAATAACTTATGTTGAGATTTGGCCTTAAGTATAAGTAATTTTTTTTAACAATTCAATATTATATAATTGGACTTTAAAATAATTTTCCTTTTGTATTATATGTTTATTGAGGGATTTGAAAATAAATATCTATAGAATTTTATCTAAATTTAATACTTTAATATATACTTTTGTGTATGTGTGTGAGTTGGAATTATATACTATAGTAGAAGAAAAGTTCATAATTTTTATTCTCTCAATCTACTTTGAAAGTTTTTTAATCATGCTTATATTGAAGTTAAGCTCATATTTTTGTTAAAGTGTGTAAGCTTTTTAATTTATATATATATATATATATATGATAATATAGAAGTTGTTGAATTTGATATAATAAATGAATATTGACCTAGTTATTGTTCGTGTTTTAACAATTTTTTATTATTTAATAACTCTTCAATTTTGATAATAAGTTTAACTATTATTACTTTATTATAAAATGAAGATACTTTTTTTTTTACTTCAAAAAGAGAGAGAATAATTTGTGTTTATTGGGATGAGTAATTTTTTTCCTAATAAAAACTTAGAAACTTGAAATTTAAAATCCATCATGCTTTTATACTAAAATTTAATCGAATAACATCCCTCCAAAAAATATTAATTGAATAACTCATAAATCAATTTGATTAGAAGATGTATTTCTAATGAATAGAATAAGTTTTTATTTGTAATTTTTTATAAACTGAAAATAAAAAAAATATGGTAAATTATCAAACTTATTTAAAGAAATGAAAAAGGGTAATTTAAAAATAATAATAGGTAATATATATAGTATAGTGATTTATGTTTTATCAAGTTTTTTAATTAAAATTTGAAGAGAATATAATTTTTTTAATAATAATATGAAATATATATATATATGGTTTTTATAAAAAAGTATATGATTTATTAATTAAATTATAGATTTATTATATTTTAATTAAAAAATCATATATATATTATGTGTAATTAAAAAAATTTAATAAATATTAGTATAGTCCTTAATTCCAAATAGTAGTGTGATTAATTAATGGATGGCTCTTGTACTTTTTCAAAACTGCAAAGACCTAAGATCTTAATTAAACGCACATAATTCTTTATTAGAATACTTGGCAAGCTAGTGAATTATCAAATTATTAGAGAATCTAAGTCAAAGAAAAAGCATATCTTCAACAATTACTCTAGACTTTCAATCAGCACTATTCTGTAGAGGCCACGAGAGAGCAATTGTCAGATTTAAATTCCACATCTTTCAACCCCAGATCAATAGCCATAGGGATAACTGCCATTGCTTTGGCCACAAAACCCGATGAAACTATACAAGAAGTGCTGCATAAGTCTAAAACAGTGGTTTCGGAGCCAATATTTTTATATTTAATTCATATTAATTTGTTAAAAAAAATGTTGGTTTTTTTCTTTAAATTATATATATGTATATGGAGATTTTAAATTATTAACTATAAGATACATTTAATTCTGAAAGTTAAGCATTCTATAACATTATCTTGATTTTAAAAACTATAAGAGTAAATTATACAAAGTTTTATCAAATTTTATTGAAATTAAAAAAATGTTTCATTTATTTTTAAAATATATATTCTAGTCAAATTTTAAGCTTTTTAACTAAGATATCTTTTCATTTTATATATATATATATGTATATATATATATATATATATATAAGGAGTTTACAAGAGGCGAGAGTAATACATAAGCAATCAATTAAATTACTTCTATATCTTTACTTGGTTTAATTATTATGTTGGTTTTTTATTAATTAATTTTAATTTGATAAGTTAAATTTTGTTTGTTTCAATATAGTCTTTTAATTTTTAATTAGCATCATGTCCATCTTTTAATTTTATTTACTGTTTCAAAATGATTATTATCTTTTATTTAATATTTTTGAATGTTTTTTAATAAATGTAATAAAAATAATAATATGACACAAATTAGAAATTAAGAGACTTAATAAATCAAAAAAAGAAATCAAATTAAAATAAATAAATAACTTATTAGAGGAGCAAAATGATAGTTAAACATATGTTCTAAGCAAATGTGTAGAATTATTCATATATTTCTTCACCACTTATAATTTGATCAAGCATATAATAATTAGAAATGTTCTCATCTGGTGCAAGATGGACTATGCAACAAAAGACACCAAGGGGGAAATAGTGTTGAAAAAGTTAAATGATAAATATAAATTCTATATATTTTTTAATGTGCTTAATTAGCTGCTTCTTTTCTTTGGAATGAAAATTTTACGACAAGACATAAGAAGTTATCTTTCTTAACTTCCCCCCTCTAGGTTTTCAGTTGTTTGATCTAGTCTAAGTTATCTTTTTAACCATACTGATGCAGCTTCCTCGCACATAGACAATTCCCTCTCAGTAATGCGGAAAAGGAGTTTACAAGAAGCGAGGGATCAATGCAGCAAATCCAATTGCAAAAGAATCAATTATATAATTAATTCTTGAATTGATAAAGTAAAATATTATTTCATTTGAAGTATATATTAAATAAAAAATATAATATAATACAATATAAAAAAGTATTAAATTATACATTTAAATTTTTTTATTTTAGTCAATACAATTAAGTCCTTAATTTTTTTTTGGGAAATAACATATCTTAGTTGTCTTGTTAATTATATTAAAAATAACTAAATGACTTTATATTATATAAAAAAATTAGTTTATTAGATAAAAATAAATTAAATAAAATATTTTTATGATATATATCAAAATATTAATGAAGTCAAATATTTTTTTTAAACAAAAGAATATAGTGTAATTTAATCAAAGAAAATGACATAATTTATTCCCTTGTCTTTTAGAGGCAAACTAGTCTGTCCACTTTCATATTATCTTCAAACAAGTTCATAGAGTAAATTTTCATCATAATATTATCACAATATTTCTCTTTAATTAATTATGTTTTGGGACCATAAATGGAAAACATAATTAGGAACCATAAAAGTCTTATCTTTCACACATAAGCACTTTAAATAGTGCAGTGACGAATCACTAGTATTGGGGACACAATTACGTAAAGAGTTTATCGTTTGTTTTACTTTATAGTTTGGCTTATTTTCATTTTGTTTTTATACAATTTTAAAAGTTGCAATGTGTTATCTGATGGTAAGGAGTCAATCAATAACTTATATATATATATTATTCTCAAAAAAAGTAGGGGCTATTAAAGGAATAAAGTTGACTTGAATGTAATGAAAACTCGACCAATCTTAAAGAAAAACCAAATTCCAATCATGAGTATCAAATACGAAATTTACTCTAAATATTTTATCATGTAAGCCTTATATAATAATAGATACGAGACTAAGTTATAATATAAGGAAGCATAAGGATAGAGATTTTGAAAAATTGTTTTATATTTTGAAAAATTACATTATAGATTTATAGTTTCAATTGAAAAGATAATTTTTCGAGAGTATTTAATATATAAAATATTAAGTATAAAAATAAAAAATAAAAAATAAAAAATTATTATTATTATTATTATTTATTTAGAAAAATTAAATATTAAATATTATTAAACAATAAAAAATATATTAAATATTTAAAAATTTTGATTTTCTTTAAAGCTACCTAAGCCAAGTTCAAGGAGCTATTTGAATTGGCGTTTTCAGTTTTGGAATGGAAATATCTCCTTTTACCATTTCCAGGTGGCACTATTTCAGAAAGAAGATGAACATATTTTTTAACTAATGGGTCATATTTGTGTAAGGGGGGAAAAAGTAATGGGTCCAGTTAATATTATTTTTTCAAATGATAAGGAAATGGATCCTATTATTGGAGTGACTCCTCAAAGCAATAAGCGAAGCGGAGTTTCATGCACAAGATTAATTAATTGGGTTCGAGTGTAGTGTGAGGAGCTGGTGAGAGTGGAAAGCGAAATAAAGCTACATGCCGAACAATAAAATTTTGGGGAAAAAATTACTGTTTAGATCATAAAATTAAATTATTTATTCTAAAATATTTTATATTTTATAATTATTTGAAAAAAACAAAAAAATCTAATATTTTAAGTTTCACAATGCACCGAAGTAAAAAAAAATACTATTAATAATCAATATTTTACACAATTTTTATCCATTAAGACTATTATTAGTTACAATACGAGATTATTAAGAAATTTTTAAAAGTTATTGGTTGCTTTTATAATACTTAAAATATTAAGGCTTTTGCTCTTTTAAAATAATTTTAAAATATAAAATCTTTAAGAGTAAATATTTTAGTTTCATAATCCTAAACAATAATTTTTCCTAAATTTTGTACTAGCACCAGGATTATATGCTACAAAAAAATTCCACTTAATTTTCTATAATGAAGAAGAGATGCCCAATGATTCTCAGAAATGAATGGGAATTGAGAATGAAATTGGGAAACTGAGACTGAATATTTAATGCAAATATAAAGAAATCAAAAGAAATTATTTAATTCATCAACGCACCCAAACAACTCAAGATAAATTAGATATTAGCAAGAATATATATATATACATACATAAGATCGAGATTAGAAAAGATATTGCGAAAATGGTACTTGATATTAAATACGTACTCTGAACATTAATATGTTACCATTTGCATGCATAATTCAGTTTTGGTTCAATTATTTATAATTATAGCATTATATACATTACAATATTACATACAAAACAACTAAATACTTTTGTTAGTGGGATTTTCCTGCAGATGTTGTTGTTTTTATTCATGATTCTGGCATACAAATTAGTGGGATACTGCTACCTGCTGATGATGTTTCTGTGATCCTGAACATGAATAAATCACGGCCAAATTTAATTTTGACTACAGAGTCAGTACAGGGTAAGAAATAAGCTGTCATTTGCATTATTTTAGTAACATCTGATATTCCAATTGAAAAATTAGTTGGTTTAGATTTACGAAAAATACATTCCAGTGAAAGAAAATTAAAACTGACACAGACTGTAGTAATGAATTCGCTCAATCAAGGTGAAAAAGAAAGAAATTGATATTTCTTTATTAGTTTAAGATTTTTTAGTATGAAAATTTTATATACACGATCATGTTATTTTCTTCTTACTTTTGCCCCTCAAATACTTTGACCGTCCCTGCTGTAATAATGAATTTACTTGATCAGAGAAGAAAACAGTTCCACCATTTATTGATTTTTCCTGCGTGTCCTAACCTTTATGACAAGTCCCAAGTCAAAGAGTCTGTGTTGGTGTTATGAAGTTGAGATGCCAATGTCAGTGTCGATGCCAGCCTGCCATTCCCAAAGCTACATATTGATATTATAGTAATACCCAATTATATATTTTCAAAAAGTTTTCATCAGTATGCACGCCAAAAATATCAAAAGAAACTACTAATTTATTACTTATTAAAGAATTTCAAACTTTAAGATTCCCAAAGCCAATTCCTTCCATTTTTTAATGAATGGTCAGATCCATGATACCCCTTCTGCAACTTCCAATACTACCCCACCACTGTAAACTACAGCAAAACCAGCTGTAAAAAAAAAAACCCAATACATATATTTTCCCATTGTCCATATTGCCTTCACAACCACACCCTAATTACCTACCCTCAATCAACTTATATTTTTTCACAGTGAACAAAGGACGGTGAAAAGTGAAAACTCAAGAACACCCTCAGTCAAAGTGGTCCATGTAGTGGTCAAAGAGGGGAAACTCGCAGGACAGTTTTGTCATTTTAGATTACCATATATATATGTTGTTACTAGATAGTGCCTATAGTTTTCAGGGTACTATTAGATTTAGCTGGAGAATGATTTTGTCGCTATTTTAAAAATTTTTGTCACCTAATCATTCTTCTATGAACTCATGGTTATTGTAATTCCCAAGACTGGGCTGCATCCTTCTACAAACTCTACCTTGGTGATCCTTGCTTTGGGTTTTCCTGATCATGAACCTTGTCTTGCTCATCCAGGGGAAGATTTGAGCCACACCTTCAAGATTGAACAATACTCTCTCACCTATCCTGATCATAAATTATCCTCTTTAATCTCAATGCTTGTAAATATTAAATCAAACTGCCTTTGAACTAAAATATTAAAGTCCCTCGAGTTAGGAAACCAAGAAGGGAATGTTAAATACTTTGTGGCATTTCAACATATATTAAAAATAAACAGATTCGGAAAAGAAGCATCTTTTCGCTCCTAAGGAAATGGTCAATTTGATTTATGAAAATAGCAAGATTTTGTGAATAAAAGTAGAAGGACGTGGCAGCACAAGAACAGACCCCTTGCGTGGACGGACCCATTGTTTTTACTGCACCAAATGTCCTTTCGAGCGCCAATATCACAATTTCATTTTGGAAAAATCATGGCCCTTCAGTTGATCCAACGACCAGAAAGTAAAGGCTGTTTGTAATACAGCTAAGCACACTTGAGTGAAGGTGCATCTTTCCAGTCCTGTGAAGCACCCCTCAAATTTGTTGCAGTAGCAGAATCCCCCTTTGCAAACAGTGTCTTAGCCGGTAGTACTGCTCCTCCTCGTCGTTTGACCGCCAGCTAACGTGTGTCCGCCTCCTCCTCCACATTCTGCAGCCGTTCCCCCCATAAAGAGCACCCAACTTCCAAGAAGCCCTAACTCAGATCTATAAGTTTTCTTCCTCTATTTTTGAATTTGCTTTATTAAGTAAATCAAATTGAATAAGGTTGAGTTAGAACTACTCAGATCTCTTGTTTTGGTAAATGAGTTAAATGATAAATGTTGGTTTTCCTTTTGTCTGTATCGATTTTGTACTACCCAAATAGAATTTTTTTTGTTTATGTTTACTTTTTTAAAATCTTATAGCCAGATACGGTATGAAATAATTTTTAGTTAGATTTATTTATTTTACTTGTCCATACTTCATACTTTTGTAGATGTTGAAGAATTCTACGACCAATGTGATCCTGTTTAGCTACACTCTCCTTAGTCCTCCGTGGTTGTGTTATTTTTCTGCATTCTTTAATGTGTTGCTGATATTTTTTGAGGCATAGCATGTGAAGTCTTTATGTGCAGCATCAATTGCATTTTTAAACAATAAATGGGGCTTTTAACTTGTTGTTGCTAGATGGAAAAATGCAGTTTAAGCCTCTCATTAAAACTCAGATATCATTCTATTGGTTGTTGATGAAGTTTAAAGGTGTTTTTGCACTAATTTTAGGTTAAGTATTTTTTTTTCTCTTCATGATAATTTTTTTCAGAAGCAATTGTATCCCCATTCAAAAATGTTATTTACTATAACTATCCTTAATTATTTTTATCGAACCTTTATTATAAAGTCAAATCCTTATATGTCCCTTTTTCACAATTTTTGATAGTTAAAAACACTTTTTTTAAGATTTACTAAACACAAATGCTTCTTAAACATTAATAGAAATGTTTAGCAATTGATTTTGCTAAATATAAATTGTTCTGACTCACAACACTTGTAAAATTCTATTAAAGACAAAATTTTAAAATAAATAAAAAATCGCAACAATCCCATACAACTTCATAAATAAGAAAACTACGTTATTGACCTAACTTTTAAGAAAAATGGCCTATTCCAAGTTAATATATGTATAAAAATTGGAAGAAACCAACATTATTCATTGGTTTTGGCATAATGTGGCGCACCTTCTTCTTGGACTCTATGCACTTTTTTTTTCCTTTAAGTTTTTGTGTAAAATTTTTTGAAATACATGAATTAAATATAGAAATTGTACCAAGAGCACTCTTTAGAATATTTTGATACTTTATTTGGTTCGTATTCTAACTAATTATTAAATAAATTTCGATGTTAATTAGATGGTTAACGATTAAAGTGTCATCAAATTTTGAGAAAATATGTTCTTTTCTCCTTCTAAAATACATATCTCAATTATTTGACTTATGAATCTTATCTTATATTATCTAGTTTTTGGAACTTAACACACATGATTTTAACCAGAAGCAGTTATACAGAAAATTTGAGAAATTTGTTGTGTATATGAATTAGACAGACCTTGATGATATGTCGGTTTGAGGAAATTGACTTTGTTTAACTTGAAAACAATATTTTCAAATAAAATTCAATAAATATTTACATAAAACAAAATTCAAAACTTGTTTAAGAACTATTATGTGGATCCTTTACATAGGCTTTTTATGTTGATTTTCATTGTTTAGGTTATTTCTTTTTCTACAATATATAGATGTAATGATGAAATTATGTATCAAAAATGCATACATGGACTTTATGGTTAGTTCTCAAATTTTGAAAGAGAATGTTTTTTGAGACTATACTATACAACTTTAATGTTACTGATGCTAGTCCTTATGATTGAGGACCATTGCTTAGAATTAGACTTATTCAAATTTCTACTGTCTCTAAATATGTTTATCCAATTAGTTAACATTAAGAACATTACTAAGAGTGGCCCAATTAATATTGGGGAAAAAATAAAGTAAGTAAGCCATTCTAATATTCGGTCATAAACTCTTTTATTTTTTATTCCTAAAAAAGTAGCTTCAAACTATTATAGCTTTGTAGATGGATCTGTGGTGGCTATTGAATATTTGTTGGACTATTTCATGACTACTTGAAGATAGATTATTAGGAGATAGAATGGAGGTGCTGGAAAATCGAAGATGGATGTATAATAGAGTTGATTCGAGTCATCGACATTTTACAAGAGAGTTTGAGGAAGGCGTCAAGGAGTTTCTTGGAAGGCCACCTAGAATGTTTGAATTGTTCGAGCACACGCATTATAATAAGGCAACTGGCCAATTTGTGGACCACATGGCAGCTGAAGTCTATGTATGTATATATATATATATATTTTTTTTCTCATTGGGATTGTGCTGATGGCCAGAGGCCTAACTAGTGATAGTGCAAGTCTTGATTTTTTTGTTTTTATTGCAATTGAATTTGTGCTAACGACTAGAGACTTAAATAGCTATAATGTAAGTCTTGATTTTTAGTTTTTATTGTCATTGGACTTGTGATGACGGCCGGAGGCCTGACTAGTTATAGTGTGTGTTTTGTCTTTTTTGTTTTAATTGTTACTAGACTTGTGTTGAAGGTCGGAGGCCTGACTAGTTATAGTGTGTGTATTGTCTTTTTTGTTTTAATTATTACTGGCTTTGTGTTGACGGCCGGAGGCCTGACTAGCTATAATGTTTTAATTGTTACTGGACTTGTGCTGACGGTCGGAGACCTGACTAGCTATAATGTGTGTTTTGTCTTTTTTGTTTTAATTATTACTAGAGTTGTGCTGATGGCCAGAGGCTTGACTAGTTATAATGTGAGTCTTTATTTTTTGTTTTGGTTGTCATTGGACTTGTGTTGACAGTTGGAGGCCTGACTAGTTGTAGTATGAATCTTCATTTTTTGTTTTAATTGTCAATAAACTTATGTTGACTGCCAGATGCCTGACTAGCTGTAGTGTGTGTCTTTATTTTTTATTTTGATTGTCACTATACTTGTACCGACAATCGAAGGTTTGACTAGTTGTAGTGTGAATCTTTTTTTTTTATCTTAATTATCATTAGACTTGTATTGACAGCTAGAGGTCTAATTAGCTATAGTGTGAGACTTCATTTTTAATTTAGTCACTAGGATTGTGTGATATTTTATTTAATATTTTTTACTATGTTAATTGTTGTGTGGCTATCAAAATGACATATTCTTTCTACATACCTAATTGTGTAATTTCAATATTTAATGGCTTTAACTGTAATGATTGAATATATTTATAGTTTCACGATACTTATTTCTTATTATATGATCACATTTCATGTTAATACTATATGATAGAAAAGATGCTTACACTTATGCATACTTTTGATTTTGGATGCACTGTCATTATTTTTCTTATCGTAAAATTGTCTTTCTTTATTTCTTTTAACAGGCTGATTATTTAAGGTTTAAGAGTACTAGAGCTTTGACTCAGGACTCAACAGGAATAGCATCAAATGATGTAGATGATGATGATAAAGTCGCCTTATGGTTGGAGGCCATTGGTGGTTAAAATAAGAAGGGTCGCGTTTTTGGGGTAGGATCTGAGGCTCAAGATATTGATGCTATTTGTTCTCGTGGGACCTCTTCTTCCGTTCATAACTTCGGACTTCATTCAGACTTTGAAGAGGAATTGTGGAGGAGGATTGCCATAGAGACAGCACCTTTGAGACAGGAAAACCAAGAGCTTAGAGAGCAGAATCAACGTATAACAGAGTAGAATCAACAAATATTGTCTCTACTAGACCAGCATCAACAAACACTTAATAGATTGTAAGAACTTGAATCACGGTTATCTCGTGCCCCATCAGATCCTGATGATTGTCCTCTATCATAAAGATAATTTTATTTTCTTTCCCTTATTTTAAGATATATGTTTTATTTAGGATTGTTATAATTTGCTTTAGAATGATTTTAATTGAGAATCATTTTAATATATCTGTTACTTTTTTATTGCATATTATTGCGTTATTATACTTTGTTGGATAGGGAAAAACACTTAAACCTAAAATTTTATTATTTAATAATAATGTTATTTTCAATTTACCTTACTTTATTATGCTTTATTGTATTTTATTGGATAGATAATCAAGTAATATTGAGGTTAGATTCAAAAAAATATTTAATAATGAAACAAATTACATTAGTAATGAAATATTCCATTACAAATCTGTCGCTGATTAGTGACGGAATTTTCGTCACAAATCTATCGTTGATTAGCGACGGAATATCCATCACAAATCCATCGCTAATATTTCATCGCAAATCTGTTATTGATTAGCG
Organism: Erythrophleum ivorense; assembly: GCA_026724425.1. Taxonomy (NCBI): domain Eukaryota; kingdom Viridiplantae; phylum Streptophyta; class Magnoliopsida; order Fabales; family Fabaceae; genus Erythrophleum; species Erythrophleum ivorense. The sequence goes on along the minus strand of JAIUCV010000025.1, from coordinate 4,769,328 downwards.
ACAGAATATTCCGTTGCAAATCCTTTGCTAATTAGCAACAGAATATTCCGTCACAAAACCTTCGCTAATTAGCGACGAACTATTTCGTTGTAAATCTATTGCAGAATTAGTGACGGAATATTTTGTCACAAATCTGTCACTATTTAGCGACAGAATAATCAATCCCTAGTTCGTGACTAATCACTGACAGAATATTTTGTTTGAATTCCGTCGCTAATTAGTGACAAAAAATTCCATCACTAATCCATCACAAACTTGGAATACGTTATCCTAATAATTAGTGACGGAATTCTATTTTGCGACAGAATATTCTGTCACAAATTAGCGATGGAATTTCAAATTCCGTCACAAATGAATTAATGACGATGAAATTAGTGACGGAAAAAATCTGTCACTAATTCTGTCGCTGAATCGTTTGTGACGGAATTATCTGCATTTAGCGATGAAAAATTCTGTTACTAATTTCCGTTTTTCTTGCAGTGAAGTGTGTTCTTTATTTTGACTACTCAAGTTCAAATATTAGAGTTAGTACCTAAAAAATATATATTTAAAAATGCAAAAAATTAATGTCAAATCATCAAAAAATGAAAATCAAGAAGGGACTACTGAAAAGGGAACACACAACAATGGCTCTAACACAAAGCCATTTTCCTTTCGCAATAAGTAAACTTGGACTTCTTTCCTAAGCGGAGATTGGGACACCATGGACCTAATCAACCCGCTAATAGAAGGATTTAGTCTTGGTTGGCCTACACCTGAAGATACCCTTATCATACCCCAAAAAAAAATTATATTCTCTTCTTTTTTATTTCAAAAATTTACACTCCTCTCTCTAAAATTAAAAAAAAAACATTATATTAACTTTTCCTGTAACAAAAGATAAAGTACAATTATATCTATTTTAATTAAAATATCTTTATATATATTATTTATACAATATAACAAGTATTAAAAACATATTTGATCGCTATAAAAATAGTTAACTTTTTTAAATTTAAAATAAATTAAATTTATTAGGAAATCACTATTTAATTAACATTATTAATTTGGTGTGTAAACAAGTATTGTGACTATTCTTTTTTAAAAAGAAAATAAATTAGATTCTTATGTAGTTATACGTTAGATGACTACGTTCAGTTTTGTATGTAGTAAACAAGCTGCAAACATGTTAACAAATCATTTTTAATTCTATTTCTTAAAAAATAAAATTTAGGTATATCTATTTTATGTGTATAATTCCTTCCGGTAATCAAATTAGTCCCTATAATTTATAAATAAAACCTACATGACTGTGAACAAATTAAATATTACAAGATGACACTTTCATGGTTCTAGAGTTTACTCTTATCCGATTATGGTATTTTTATTTTGTCCCATCATGAAGTGATATATAGAGTTAATTAACCAGAAACAAACAAATTAAGCCCCCCTCCCCAAAAAAGATAAAAGGGATTCATACTGTCAAATTGTCAATTGACAATAGAGGTCTAACCATAAATATTATAAACAATAAGGATTCAATAGTCTAAACAAAATGGTTTTTAAATAAAATAAAATAAAGGAGTTGATTTAAAAATTGAATGAATTTCAAAGACCAGACATAAAATTTCTATATATTAAGCCTTTAAAATTCTATTCAATTTAAATTAACACACTCAAGCATGGTTTGTTGGCACCTGTGCATTTTTTTTTCCCTAAAAATGGTATTTCATCAAAATATCAAACAAGTACCGACACCACTATACATATGTATATTCGTGAAAAGAGATAGACCAATAAACACAAACAGTTTAAAATTATATAAAGTATCAACTGTAGAAATTTAATTACAAAATATTATAAATATAAACACAGAATTTACAAAAAGAAGGACTAATTTAAAATTTGAATGAAATTATTGAAATTAAATATATAATTGAACTTGTAATTTTTTTTATTTCACATGGCAAGTCGCTATAAAATTTGAAAGATGCTATACAAAAGTGATGAGTCCCTATATAAATTATTAATGATACGGAAGCTTTAAAGAAAGAGAGAAGAGAAAGGGAGGGGGAGGGGGGAGGGGGGGGGGGGGGACAATAATACAGTTCATTATTGCTGAAAATCATTAAGTGCGAGGACTGGAGATACTTACTGTAGAAATATATTCCAATTGAGATATAAAAGGAAAGAAGATTTAGAGGCCACATTTATAACGATTTCTAATCATGTTGAAAATAATTATTAAATAAAGTTGAAATTTAGGCTTTGAAAGAAGGAATTAAAGAATCAAAATGACAAAAAAATAAATAAAAATAAAAATACATCCCTATCTTATGAACGGGAATCTTCGTACAACCCAAAAGGTGGTGAGGGTGGACCAATAAAATATTCCGTCTAGATCTATGGTATTGGAGGAATTTGGTAATGAAAGAATAAAGTTGCACATATTTTTTAGTTTAAAGATATAGTCAAAATTTAGAATTGAGAGAGTAAATTGTATAAACTTTAAAATTGAATGGAGTTTCGTTTATTTTAACCTTGAATCATTAGTAAAAATGCATTTAAGGGACATATAAATAAAAAATTGTTTTGCATGACTAATTATTTTAGGGTACATGTATTATTTGGTCTTTGAATTTTTTTTTCTTTATTAGTTCTTACAAGCTTGTTACATTCAATAATCATTGCATCATAATTCACAATATCAACATTAAAAAATTACTTGAGAGTTTTTTTTTTGGGCCAGAATATTCCATAAGCGTTGGAACTAATATCAATCAATTAATAAACAAAAGAAATTCAATTTTACAATTCATAACTCACGAGAAGTATAATAACGACCGATGATAGTTAAATTTGTCTTGGGGGAATTATTTTGTTTTTATATACACATAGTAAGTTTAGCAGAATTAAAATTAAATAATAACATTATAAAATCTAATGCAAAAAATTTTAAACTAAAATTATACTTATTACTCTTGAATTTTGCTAAAATTACACCTTTTTTTTTTCAAAATATATGCTCATCTCTCCTAAAATCAAAAGTTTACTATATTTTAGTTTAATTTCAAATTTTTTTAATCAAAAATATTTTCAATTAATTTAATACATAGATGTGCATGTGTACACACACAGACATATTTATATATAAAAACTAAAATACTCCTTCAAATTCAACAACTTAGAATAGTAGAATTGGTGATCAGCAAATCTACTATTTAGAGCCAAAATTATAGTGAAAATTAACCTTTAGGAATTGGTTCATTGACAAATTAAGTTTAAACAAATAAATCAAGAAGTTATACAGAGTCAGAAATTGAGTAACAACAATTAATTATGAACTAGTCAATTTGTACAAAAGGGAAAAAAGAACTTTAAAACTATCATTTTTCATATAAAAGACATGTGTCACATTAATTATTAGTTGATAAATGACAATTAATTTAAAATTTTGTTAAATTTAAAGGGCTAAAATGCACATGACCTATGTGAACTTTGGGTCATATACAAAAGAACTCCCTTTACCTTTAATAGTAGATGATCATAGACTTTTAATTTTATACAAAGAATTTGTTAATGATTCTGTTAAATCACTAATAAAGATGTGTTACATCATACTTAACTTAAATATGTGGCAGACTGCCATGGGGTTAAGGATAAATTAATAATTTTAGAAGGCTACAAATTTCCTAAAAGGCCTATCTTCTTCCTTCATGGTGCATCAAATGCTATTTTGCACCGGTAGAAAAATTGTAGTCAAATCATGTATCTTGTGAAAATCACAACACATCTCTCCTCAAACGTATAATCTTGAAAATTTAAAAACCCAAAAATATCATGAAAAGTCCAAATCACGAAAACACGTGTTTCAATTCATTTACGTTGGTTCTCTTCAAAACCCAACGCATCTTTCTTTCCACATCTATTAAAAGATGACAAAGAAAACTTGTATTTATATTTGAAAAAATATTCTTGATTCTTTTCTTCGTGCCCCTCATCTTTATTTTTCAATTCTTTCTTCTATCTTTTGGTTTTATCTTCTTTGTCAATGACCATCTACAATTAGCAATTGTGATGGTACTAATGTAGAATGTAGGTACAACGTATTGGGCTCCTTTAGTCATCTCTTTTGAATACAGAATTGGTCATTTTAGATATTTCATTTTCTTTTTTATTGGCACAAACCCTTTGCTTGTGCCTACAGTTTAATCTTCTTTCTTATTTCATCTAAGAAGTTCTTGCTAAACCCATTTCTCATCACTCTTTCTTACTTTTTTGTTTAACCAAACTATTTTTTTTTTAATTTTAAGCTGTGGTACTGTCAATGAGTATCTAGTGCAGAAGTGATCAAATTTAGTTTGAAATCTCTCCATTCAAAATATCTATTTATCTATCTATCCAAGATAGAAGATGTGCTGCGATTTTTAAGATTTGTGATTTTAGAGTTGCAATTTTCATATTATGAAGGGTTCTATTAGAAAGGGAAGAATGAGAGAGGGGAGAGAAAGAGGAAGGTAAAAGAAAATAGCTGCAAATATAATCTCTACAAGACACTTAGCCATAACTTTCCTTACAGGTGCAAAATAGCGACAAATGGCGAACTTAGTAATGGTGCATAAGGAAGAAGAAGATAGGCCTTTTGAGAAATTTGTGGCCTTCTAAATACTAATTTACCATTCACTTCATGTCAATTGTCATGTCAATTATCACGTATCACATGTTCTAAGTTAAGTTTGACGCGGAATATCTTTATTAGTAATTTAATAGAATTATTAATACATGTAGGTTTTTTTTTGTTGCATAAAATTAAAAGTCTAGATGGATTTATTATCAACTTTTAAATGTAAAAAAATTATTTGTATATAACTCAAAATTTAAAAAAGTTATATGTATTTTAGCTAATTTTTTTAAAAATTATTATTTATTATTTATTATTTTTGCAAATTTGAATATAATTCAACAAATAATAATAACAATAAAATATGAAAATATTTATGTTACAAATCAGTATGATCTTTAATTCTGGCAAAAAGAAAATACCTAACATTTATTTAAATTAATTAAAAAATAAGAAAAATCCACGTAATTCGACATCAATTCTCGATGCATTATTCTGTCTTGGGAGCATCGTATTCGGCCATTTCTTGTAGTATTGTTTATTTATTTATTTGGTACAGACTTGTAATATTATTTATTTATCAGTCGTTTATAATATGCCATGGACCCCATCTCCGACATATTCTTCATGCCTCCCATCATTCGACTCAGATGCGTCCAAGATGCTCTTCGGCTCTTCCTCCTTTTCACCTCCATCGATGCCTCATCCTCGGGAGGCTCCGGCAACCGTCGCTCTCCGGTCAATCTCGGCGGTTCCGACATATCCAAGCCAATAAGATGAGGAAAATTCAGCTTAGCTTTTGAGCCGCGCATCTTGAAAGCGGCTCGATCATAAGCCAAAGCCGCGTCCTCGGCCGTCTCGTAAGTCCCGAGCCACACTCTCGCGCCGCTCTTCTTTGGATCTCTAATCTCTGCTGCATATTTCCCCCACGGCCTGCGCCTCACTCCCCTGTAATTCCTCCCACTAGGTGGCGCGTAAACCCCACGAACAACCGCGGCCAGTTCGCTATCAGCACTGCAAACATCCACGCCGGTAATGTTTGCTTGTTCAGGTGAAAAAGATGGAGAGTTCATCTCACCATCGCTGTTCTCCATCGTCCTGGAACTAGAACCCTGGAAGAAAACCGGAGCATCGCCGGTGCATGTGGCCGGACATGCAATGAGAGCATTGGAATTATCATCGAGAAGGTAGCTTTGGATAGATTCTAGAAAAGCGAAATCGGAATCAAAAGTGGTCTTGTATTCCATTCGTGGAAACTCTGAAAGAGTTAACCTTTTGTGTTGTGAATGTGATGGGGTTTCTGCTGTGTGTACATATATATATACATATAATATATATATATATATATGGGTCGGTGACGGTAGAAAAGGCGGAGCTTTCATGTCCCTGTTGGGCCAGGTTCATTTCTCTGAAAGTTCCGACTTTCATCACGTGTTTTAGTCGGTAAATGATATTCATATTATAAAATAATGTTGCTTTGTATATTTAAGTCTATCTTCATTGAAACTTGGAAGATGCTCCAATGGCGCTTGATAGCTTTCATTACTAACTTGATAATGATAGCTAATGTAAATTAAATAATACTGTCTTTTACACACTTTGATAGCTGTCTAGTAGTAGCATTTGAGTTTTATAACAAAATAGTAATTATTATTTTCACATATTTTTTAATTAATAATTATGTAACTCTATAAATAATTTAAATTTATTGAGGAAAATTTAAGTGCCACCATATCAAAATTTAGTTAAAAGTAACTCAAATATAGGAATAATAATTAACTTTCCTCTTGTTTACTAATATTCGTCCTGTGAGGATATTCTTGCATGACAAGGATATAGATGTGGAAAACTTTTATCCATGAGAACAGAAGTGAGGAACATTTTCCTTTGCGTCAAAGATATTACAAAAAAGAATTTGATATTTGATCCCCCTTTTCTGCTTTTCCACTCAATCTCAGCATTTTATCAGCTAGCGTTGCCTCTTTCCTATGCTTTGTTCTTTAATAAAATATATTATTGCAAATGCAGTTTACAAATTATCGATGCTATACCATGGCTATAAATGCAGAATTTGCAGAGAGAGTAAGATTAGTTGTGAAGAAGATGAAGAGAGTGAAAATAGGCGGTAAGCAATAGGATGAGTATTTTAGTAATTTTATACCCTTAAAGTTATATTAACATATCTAATTTACACGGTGGGAGGATTATTGTAATGAAACAAAAAAAAAAAAAGGGGATAAGTTACAGTATTTTATATACTCCTTCCATGCTTTTTTGAGATTTAATTTAGTTTAAAATATAAGAAATAAATTATTAATATTTGATATATTAATTATAATATTTTAATTATACTATCTATTACATGAGTCTTTCATATTATGAGCAGTGATTATTATTAATTTTAAAGAGAAAATATGTACATTAAATAAAATTTTTTTAAAAATAATTTTTATTTAAGATAAAATTAAGAAGATAAATTATTTTTAATCAGTTTTTTTTTAATTTTCATAAACTAATTATTTATTTTTTATATATAAAATCAGAGGAAGAGGAAGTATTAGAGATATACTGTAATTGGAGGTAAATTTTAGGGTGGATAATTATAATTTGTTGTTGTTAGAAAATGAGTTGCGCTCAATAGTCTAAATGATGATTTACAACTCAGATTCAATTAATTAATTGATTAATCAATTTTGAATTTCAAATTAAGTAATGAATTGGTGTTTTAGAAGGTTAGTTATTGTGGGTTATGACATGAAATAAACGTATTTACAAGTTGGAACAAAGTATTGATTAATTAATAAAATCCAAATCTACATTTAATGGGAAACCATAACGACCACCCACACCGTTAAATTGGTCTTGGAGTCACCACATTCGGTTATCGCTGCTTGCATTATTATTTAAGAATTGTTCATAAAATGCTACGGATCCCAATCTCAGCTCCTCCGCTTGGCTTCCATCATTCGACTCAGATGTGTCCAAGATGTTCAATTGGCTCTTTCTTCTTTTCACCTCCATCGATGCAGTTGACGGTGAGAAGCGCTCCGGTGATGGGCGTTTTCCGGTCACTCTCGGTGGCTCCGACACATTCGAGCCAATAAGGTGAGGAAAATTCAGCTTAGCTTTGGCGCCGCGCATCTTGAAAGCGGCTCGGTCATAAGCCAAAGCCGCGTCCTCAGCCGTTTCGAACGTCCCGAGCCACACCCTCGCGCCGTTCTTCTTTGGATCCCTAATCTCTGCTGCATACTTCCCCCACGGCCTGCGCCTCACTCCCCTGTAATTCCTCCCACTCGGTGGAGCGTGAATTCCACGCGCAACCGCATCAGCACTGCAGACCTCCACGCCGGCAGTGTTTGCTTGTTCGGACGACAAAGATGGAGAGTTAATGTCACCGTCGCTGTTCTCCGTCATCCCGGAGCTAGAACTCTGGAAGCAAACGGGAGCATTGCCGGCGAATGTGGCCGGAAATGCCATGAGAGCATCCGAATCGTCCTCAAGAAGGTAGCTTCGGATTGATTCAAGAAGAACAAGGTCGGAGTCAAAAGTGGTCTTGTAATCCATTTTTCAGAGCAAGATTGTTGTGAATGCTATATGATGTTTCTGTTTCTGTGAGCGACCCCTGTATACATATACAGATCTGTAATTATCCAAAAGTGATGGCTTTTGGTCCGTTATAATTAAAAAAAAAAAAAACCTTGTTCATTTCCCTGAAAGTTCCCAATTTTTCATCACAATTCACGTGCTATAATCGATGCATATAAATATTATAAAAATTAATAGGTTTTTTTAGCTGGTTCAGTAATATTTTATCAAGTGATTTGTCGTATGTTGCTTTGAACATTTAAATTAAGCCTTACTTTATTTCAAGCTTAATTGAAAGATGCTCCAATGGCTTCCTTTAGTTACTCACAGAGTCAATAATGTTATCCTGCATGTTTTGTATGCAATTGTTTATGACAGTGTAGTAGTTGCATTCGAGTTCAATATTGAAGTAATAAATAAGATTTTAACTTTTTTTTTTCATTCTTAATCATATATGATTCTCCACATGTATAATTATATTTTTTATTAAAAGAAATTGAAGTGGCACTATCTGAATTTAGTATTAACCCATTGATGTTTCTGTGCATATAATTAAGGGTTATTGCAACAAGAAACAAAATGATGACACGTTGAATTCGATTATATGTTAAGGTCTGTTTAAGAATATTACAAATTTTGGAAAATTGTTGGATAAAAAAATTGTATTATTTGAACCTAGCAAAAATAATATTTGATAAAATTTATTTTTAATAAAAAATTGATTAATAAGGCATGTGATAATAATTTTTAAAAATTAATATAAACATATATAAAATAAAACAAGAATAGACCTTATACTTTCAATATTATGTATAAAAAATAATTTATATATACTTTTTTATTTTGCACTGTCAAATAATTCAAAGAGAATCCTATTATCCATTATCAAAAATCTTTTTAAATATAAAAAAATTATATAGAAGAACAAAATTTTATGACAAGAGTAAAATATATTGATAAACTTATGTACTTGATAATATTTCGCATTAGTGCTCATGAAAATATAATAGCGGATTGTGTTAAAAAAATGCAATAATAAATATAAAAAAATATTTTCTTTTACTTTTGGGTCATCTATAAACATTCTTTTGAACTTTTGAAATCAAAAAATAGTATTTTAAATTATCACCTTTCAAGATTTAAATCCTTCTATTCAATTTCTCTTAACATCGTTCATTAAAATCCTACAACCTCTTTTATATGTTACTTGATATACTTCCATTGTCTGCAACAAAATCTCAGCAAGTTTTGTCCCCCAAATCATTCTAATTTCTCTAATAAAGAAGCCCTTCAATCTAATATTTTCCAGTGAGTTAAAAGTGTAAAAAAAAAAAAAAAAAAAAACTTTGGAGACATAGAACATGACTTGCAGACTGGTGGGATCAATGTTACGCGGTGATTGAAGGAGTCTAAAGGTAGCATTTCACTCAATTAACGAAAAACTAGACAATCTGGACGCGGTGATTGAAAGTCGGTCGTTAAAGGAAGTCTAACTTTTTTTTTTGGTTACAAAGCAATTACAAGGCCTCCAGAGAAAGGGAGTAAGGATCAAACCCAAGTCCATTAGGTTTTTATAAAACTTTAACTTTAGAGGAAGTGCCATTTGAGATAAGACTTTTAGGCATATGCTTTCATTATTTGAAACTGAAAGATGCAGTACATTTATTTTTCTTACAACAAAATGTAATTTATAATTACACTTAATACATAATAAAATATATTTGACTCTATAAAATAGTCAATTTTATAAATTTAACAAATTGTAAAATCATTCAATAAAAAATAAAGAACGTATTCAAACAATAATATTTTAAATTTAAATACTTTATAAATATTAACTTAATTTCAAGAAGTATATTATATATATATAAACATAGGTATTGTCATATATTTAATTTTACAATAAATTAAATTATGGTTCTCAACTCAAAATAAATAACACTGAAATAAAAGTTTAAAAATTTATTTTTAATAAAAAATTAATATTATTTTCAAGAGTATTTTGGTCATATTTTGATTTTAACGGATAAATGTATATTTTTAAAATAGAGGAGAGGAGTGTATAATTAATTTAGATATCTCTAAAAAAATAATTTATTCTTAATTGTTTTCTATTTTTGGAGATTTCGCTGGCCTCTAGTGGGATTTAGACAAATAAAAAGTTTTTACATAGATTTACTCTATTAAAATTTTTGGTTGACCAAAAAGAGTTTATCAAATTACTTGTCAACCACAATGATCATAGATTTGATTGAACAATAAATATTTAATTTGTAATACTTTTTTAAATATTTTATGGAATGTTTTTATTTATGAGATGTCTATATTAAAAAAAAAACAGGGAATTACTTCACGTAGTGTTTTTTAAAATGTATTTAGGCATTTTCTTAGTTTGAGGATGGAATACAAAGAGTAGTCAGAAAAGTATTGATTTTAATTAAACTAATAAAGATTATTTTTATTGGCTTAGTCTACTGTTTGAGACTTTTAGTTGAGGACTTCTTACAATCGAGAACTATCTACTCTCCTTTTTAACAATTCAGCGCCTTTGATTATCAACCAAACGGCGCAAAGTCATTCATTCATAAACACAAGTAAACTAAAAGCTCACAATTAATGTCTTTTCTCGACAGATCAGTATATATTATACATGAATAAAGTAGAATATTGAGGTTAAGAATAAAGTAGGAGTCTAGGATAGCAATAATCGAGATCAAAGCAGGACTAAACAAAAATTTGCTTAAGGTTTATAACAAACGTGTTTATATGCATTTGCCAAGGGAAAAAAAAAGATGGTTGGGATGTTAAATACGAAGGGAAAAAAATCCTTTAAAACACAGTCTAATTTTAATTAAACTATTTTCAACTTTAAGAAAAAGTTATATCATCATATCCATGTTAAAAACTATGAATTAAATTTGTGGATTCAGGTTTTTGTTTTTATTTTTTAATTCAGCTCTAATTGAAATATCTATTCAAATCGTTCAATTGAATAGATGACTCCAAAATTACTAAAGCAAAACTCGTTAGCTTAGAAATAAGTATGTCATATGTCAATACCAACATAACTAATGGAGACTGCATGGACTTGGTTTCAAAATCCCACTCTTTGTTGGAGTGTGTATCAAAAAAAGTTTCACATTTCTCAAATTTAAAAAAGCTTTAGTGCATAAATACTAAGATAAGAATAGAACAAGTAAATGAGTCAAGAAGAGGAGTAAACTTACATGCACAATAAAAGACTAATATAGCCAAAATATACCATATTCTCCCCTGCGCACAGATGAGATGCGGTGTTAAACACGTTTTGTTAAAAATTATTTTGCAAAATATAAAATTTATTTAATTTAAAAGTTTTGATTATAAGGCTTTATGTTTTTCGATTTTCAGGCTTCATGAATCTTTGGTCTATTTATATTTTTAACTATTCATTAATAGTTTTAATTATTCATTCATGATTTTGATTTATCAATTTTATTTGCTTTAATATCCTCCACAAGAAGCAGACTCCAATGTTTAGAAACAGGCAATATTATCGTCCTTTAATTCCTTCAACATATACAGGTGGTCTCTGTTTATAAAAGACAGTGTATGGTGCATGTTTGAGTGGCACTGAGCTCTCAAGCTCTCCTTTCTTTCTAAGTTATTCTTCTATATTTTTGTTGTTCTACATCCCTGCCATCGTAAAAAAAGTTTGTTTTATCTTAGGAATTGCTAAGTGTGGTGGAATAGCTTTTAAGGATAATATTTTTACACACAACTCGAACTAATTTTCTTTTTGCTGCTTATTATATTACAGTGTTTTTCCTCTGCTGCTAACACTCTTTACATTCCATGGTTAGTGATTGGCTATTTCAATCAAACATACTATACACACACAACCAGAAAAAAAGGTGAATTTTTTGCGATTCAAGGTAGATCGGATTTTCGCAACATGATGAATACGTGTAGCTCTTTAGATATCGAGCCAACTGGACCGTGTTTACTTGGACTTACAATAGGCAAGGTTCACACACAATATGGGCTAGACTGGACAGGGCTATATGTAACCCGTCATGGTTGGAACTTTTTCCATATACCAGACTACACAATCCCCACTTGATGCCTTGAATCATGCATCTATTCAGCATACTATTTATAAAGGCTTATCCCCTGGTCAGAAACGTTTTAGGTTTGAAAACTTTTGGTTTTGCTTTGAGCAATGTAAAAGGATTGTACATACTATATGGAATACATAGGACCCTGGCTCCTTTGCTTTTAAGGTTCATACAATACTCTACAAAGTTCAGAGAGCGCTCATAAATTGGAATAAATTCCATGTTGGTAACACTAAACATAAAATTGACCAACTAGAAAATCATTTGAATCAAGTTCAAATGTCATCATCTCAGGATCAATTGGGAATTGAGGAAAAACAACTTAAGCAAGAATTAGAATTTTGGTTTGACTGTAAAAAAATTTTATGGCCACAAAGAGCAAGACAACTATGATAAGTTCAAGGGATAGAAATACAAAGAAATTCTATTATTTGTCTCGAAACCTCCGACAGTCACTGGGCTGAGAATAGCAATATAATTAAGAACAGTATTCATGAGTACTTTCAACAATGTATTTACTTCTTCTTAAACTCCTGAGTATAATGTCATCTTGCAAAATTTGGAGAATATCCCAATCCCATCCTAACTAAACACGACATCAGTATTCTTTAGAGTCCTATATCACACATAGGGAAATTGAAAATGCAATCTTTCAACTAAAAGCCAACAGTGCTCTTAGACCTGATGGCTTCCATACAAAATTTTTTATGAATATTGGGCCATTGTTAAAAATGATGTGATTAATATGGTGTCCAGTTTTTTCACTTATGGATATATGCTTCAAAAGCTTAGTAATACGCATATCATTCTTATTCCAAAACGTGATTCCACTCAAAGGCCACAAGAATGTAGGCCTCTTAATTTGTTTCAATATTTTTAAAATCAGACCAATAATTGAACCTGTGAAAATATTAGTTCATAGTTCATTGGTCGAATCGATAATAATTAAATATATTTTTTTTAAAAAAATATATATTAAAATTTTAATATAACAAATAATATTAGTAAACTTTAAATATTTGATTACTAATTTGATATTTCTTAAAATATTATAAAAATTAATTTTTAATTAACAAATAAAAATTATCTATGATTAAAAGTTAGGAGTATTTAATATTAAATTTTTAGAATTTTTAAATTATATTAAAATTATACTTATTATTAAAAAATAAAAAATAATTTTGGTTAAGTACCTTGATATTTAAAAAAAATATTAAAAAATTGAACATAATAAAAAGAAAGCATAAAAAATAGTCAACTTTGCACATTTTATTTCTCTTATATTCTCTCTCTTTTTATTTTTTTATTTTTCATATTTCAACTTCCTTATCTTTTTTATTACCTTTTATTTTTAATTTTTCAAATTTATTTGAAATGAATTATTCTATTATATAAGAAAAAATTAAAAAAAAAAAATTGACTCAGGCCGATTCAAACTGGTTTTCACTGATTTTTGACTAATTTTTTAGTTGAACAATTTTCTACATCAATTGAACCAGACCAGGGATTAGTTCCCGGTCTAACCGGCTGGTCTAATCCGATTCTTAAAATTATGATTTGTATAACATTTCTTATAAAATCACTTTTAAAATTATCTCACTTAAAGACTATTTTAAATGATTTGATTGAACCTAATCACATGACTTTTTTCAAAAGACAACTTATATCTAATAATACTGTTTTGGTCTCGGAATTGATGAATACATTACATAAAAAGTCTAAAGAAGTTGGTGTGATTTCAAGTTGGATATAACAAAAGCTTATGACAAAATACCATGGGATCTTTTGAAAGTGGTCCTCGTATGGATGAAATTTCCATCAGACTAGATTCAGATTATTTTTCAATGTGCAGGTACAGTGAGTTATCAAATATTGGTTAATGGAACTCCTACAACTTCTATCCAACCGAAACATGGACTCAGGCAAAGGTGATCCTTTTTCTCCTAATTTATCTTTTTATCCTGTGTTCTAATATTCTATCTTGTTTTATTACACAAGCAAGGCAACAATAAAAATGGAATGGTCTTAAAGTAAGCCATCATTCTCCTCTGATCTCACATTTGATAAATGCGTACGATACCATTGTATTTTTTGAAGCCTCAATTCCAACTTGTAATTTGGTGAAGGACATCTTGCATCAATATAGCACTCTATCAGGTCAGGTTATTAATACTTCCAAGTCAGAAATTATTTTCAGCCCTAATATTCCACCTAGAATATTTAGGAAGATTATGTCTCACATATTTAACGTGCATTATATATAAATCAAGACTGGGTAAATATCTAGGAATGTGGGTTGATGTTGGGAGATCAAAAACTCAACTCTATCAGAATATTGTTGAAAAATAGAGCATAAATTACAAGGATGGAAGGCAATGTTACTGTCTCAGGCTACGCGAATGGCTTTGATCAAAGCAATACTTAATCCCACTCTTGTTTATCCCCTATCATGTATCGCTTTATCCCAAAAAATACATTGTTCGCAGATTTCTTCTGGGTTTTTAATGCTGGACAAGCCAAAATTCATTTATTGTCTTGGGAAAAAAATTGTAATCCAATACAACAAGGAGGTTTGAGGTTTTGGAGCACTCATGCCCAATGAACAAAGCATTGTTGGCTAAACATTCGTGGAGATTGTTGAATGTTGATTCAAAATCTTCATTTGGCAAGATATTGCAGCCCAAATATTTACAGGATCCATCTTCTGGAATAATCAATACTCACTCTAACTCTTCATGGATATATGGAAAGGGATCTCAAAAGCTAGTGATATTATCAGTCTAAATCTGCGTTGGCAAGTTGGTAATGGAGCAACTATACTCTTGACAAACCGCACCACTGGTGGCCCATGCAAGTTGGTTCACCACAATTATGGAACTTGGAATTTACACTTCTGCAATCCATTATCTTCCAACGGTAACTCAACTTGCTGTCCCAGTAACAAATCAGCTGGATAAATTAATATAAACAGGCACTCATAATGGACAATACTCCGTGCCTGCTGATTATAGAATGTTATTTCATGAATCTCTTAATCCTATTCATGCCCATTTTCAAGCTTTGGATCAATACTGGAAGACTAAGTTGCCACTAAGAATTCTCACGTTTGGCTGGAAGTTGCCAACCAATTCTCTACCTCTGGCAGAAACTCGACCACTTCATCTTAATGTTCAGTCTCTTTGCCCGTTCTGCCATATGGAAGAAGAAACACTAAGTCATTTATTTAATATACCTTTGCAAGAGCAGTTTGGCTTGGATCACCTCTGGCAATTTGGACAAATTTAATACAGCCTTAGGATATCCAAATATGGATTCACATTTGGTTTTCACAACAAAAGGATATGTTAAAACAAGATGACAAGTACACAGAACTCATTTTTACTATTCCATATGTCATATGGTACTTCAGGAATCGCCTAATTGTTCATTCCAAACGTTACACTCCAATATTGGCTTTACGGATGACACGGAAGACTATTTTTGCCCAACCCAAATTGGCATGACAATTACAACAGCAGAGGCCAGTGCACTTATGGAGAGAATCCACCATACTCCTTTCTATTCCACAAGGTTACGCTGATAATGAAGGTTGGACAGTCATAATGTGGATGGAACCAAAATCACGAAGATAAAAAATTATTAAGGTGATAATTCGTGTACATTTTGGACCTAACGTTCTGAGAAAATGGTGTTGGTCTACTTTGGCAAAAATAAGTTGACAACAAGGATTTCATGAAGCAGCTTGACAAGCATTATCATTCATTTTAGCTCAAGGAATCATTCCAGCTCCTACAGAATTTTCTCTGAAGCGTTTCGACTCTACGCTGTCATCTTATCAGTGGATAGTCAAGCGCTCTTTAATGTGTTATCATCAGTACATGTACTTTATACTGATATGTGCATATTACTGCATAAATATAGATCAACTAAGGTTGTTTTGCTCACGCCTCCCCGACGGGATATATATCTTCCATCAGGCAATGTAGACAAGATTTAAAGTTCTTCGGCATGTCCACTTTGATAATCACATTTAGAGGGGATAAATAGGTGTGATGTGCAGAATATGCAATTTTAATGCTTTTTCAAAAGTGAAGGATTAATGGTCCTTTGTCTCAATATGTAGAAAAGTAGAAGACTTATGTACAGAATAATTTGTAATAAGTAAAACAATTATGTTGATGCTGAGGTGAAAGTGATGTAATAAAATAGCTTTTGTAAATGCAGTTAATGATGTAAATTAAATCAAAGTAAGGTCTTCCAAAAGTGGAGGACCAAAGTGTACAGTAAAAGGTTTGCACATAGAGATTTATCTTGGTTTGGCCTACCTCGACCTACATCCAGTCCCCTTAGAACACTTAAGAGATTTTTCTTCAATTTTCAAAACAATATTACAGTAGTAATGGTTTTAACATGCTCACCACCAATATAAGGTTTCTTAGCTCACCTCAAACTAATACAGCATTTGGGATTCGTATAAGTTCACCAAAAACTTGTTCCCCTCAAAAGTTTTCTACTAAACTCACCCTAAACTCAATTTACAAAATAATATGAGAATAATTTGGAACCTTTATAAGAAAATGGATTACAATAAGCACACTCTTTCTTTAAAGCTCTCTCAAGTTAGATGATACCAGAATTCAGCTCAGATAAGATGAAGAAATAAAATGAGAACTATAATGTAATTTTTCTTTTCATTCTATACTTTCCCCTTCTTATTGTCTTTTCTGTTCATCTTCTTCCTTTTATATAGAAGCTTTAAAAATATATCCGTTGAAATTCAACTTCACTAAAATAGTCGTTATGGAAGAAAGAGAAATTTGCATAATATCTATTGTCCTTTTGTCTTGTTTATCATGAAAACAGTTTTCAATTTGCCCGAACTTTGCTTTTCTTCTTGCTTTTTATTGTTCTAGTAGTTACAGAGAAAGAATAAATGATACTTTACTTTGTTCTATTTTTCTTCAATAAAAGACACAATAAATGCTCTGAACAAAGTAGTTGAAAAACCACTTTCTATATAATATAATACAATACTTTTTGCATATGGAAATGACATAATGTGCAGAACTTTAATATATGTTTAGAAATTTTTGACTTTTCAAAAACATATTTCAATACTTATTGAAATAAGGGAATAAAGATGCAGTAGCATATTTGGAAGTATGTTTTAATCAAGTTACGTTTTTACGAGGAAGTGATATATATATTGCTTTCAAAGCTCATTAATATATTTGCACACTTGCCTTTTGTATCAACATTTATTATATTCATTTTGTTACTTTTTTTTAGCTTTTCACATTTTTATTTAAATGCACTTTATAATTTTTTCTTTTATATTAAAGCATAGATCAATAAGACCAAATGAAGCTTAACAATAATTTCAAATATTATGATCTAAACAAATTATAAGCACAATTAGATTAAAAGACCCAATAAGATAAAATAAATAAAATAGAGTTTAATCAATTGATTTAGATAAAATAGACTAATCAAATCCAATATTCCATTTTGATTTATTTTATTTCTCTTTCGATAATTATTATTGCCTATCAAAAATAAATTAAATGACTTTTAATGTAACAAGGCAATAAATAATGTTTAACTATTTTTGACATAATGCTTTATAAATTTAACTTAAGAGTTTTGTTATCATTAAAATAATTTAAGATTATATCAAAACCTTGGGACCAACACACTTATAATGTACTCATATAATTTTAGTTGTAGCTTTGTATTGTAATCATTAAAAAAGAAACAAAACATAACTAATGCAAACAAACACACAATTAAAGTTTTAAAAAGCAACCATTAAAAGTTTAAAATTTGTTTAAAGATAATTAACAAGTTTCATTGACAATAAACAAAAAAAGGTAAAAGAAAAGGTACAAGTAACAAGATCTAGTGCTAAAATGTATGGGCTTCCATATAAGAGTGAAAAAAAGAGTGAATAGGATGTCAACAGAGCCTCTATAAAAGAGAAGATCTATTGGAGCAAGAAAAAGACATGGATAAAGACCAATAAAATTCAACCATATGAACTTCACCTTTCTATGTCTCTCTTTTTCTCTCTTACATTATTTTCTTAAAAAGAATCCATATCTTATCCACTTATGGATTTCAACGCTTTCTTTCTTTTTTTCTTTCTTAATATTCCTATAGGATCACTACAATGGTAGCGAAGTTAGACTATGTTCTTTCATTTGCTAGAATTCTTACCGATTTTGCACCTAAATATCTCGACAGAACTTACAATTGCCCTGAACATGCCACCTATCACTATATTCCTCGTACGTGAAATTGATATAACATTCTTGTTATTCAATTGCAAATCGTCACCATCTAGCCCCCTAACCCTTAAAAAAATGCATTTAAAATACTTATAATTTAATTTTTAAAAAATAATTTTCTTAGGCCACTAGGGCCTAGCTTGGCCCATCTTTACCAAATTATTAATATTTTTAAAAAGTAATTTGTCAAACCTTATGGGCTAACTCAGCCTCTAACCAATGAAGCCATAGGCAAGTCTACCATTTGACTAGCCCAATCTTATAAATTATCAGAGTTGATCAGAATACCTCATATTAATATCTCTATTTAAGATAACGCATGGTTTACTTGATAATAAAATATTAATGAATTTCTTTGTATTTTTAAATTTTGAAAATGAGAAAAAATTGCATTTATTTACCTTGATCTTTGCCTTCGATTGCCATATTTTCCCTAATTCAGAAAAATCACTATTGACTCCTAACTTATTTGTCTCACTAATAAGGCGTCTTTTATCCAAATTTTGAAAATTTCACCATGTAATACCATCATATTATTTAATACTCATTTTACCTTTCTCTTCATCTTCCCCAACCAATCTATCAGTCACCTTCAAATTTTATAACCCTTAAGACTCATCTTTAGTAACAAGTTTCTGTCAGTAAAATTTATATTACCATTGAACTGCTAGGTATTCAAATGGCGAGTATATAGACATGAACATGAACTGAAAACACCCAAAAAGAAAACCTTGGAGACAATTTTCTAAACATGTGAAACGATAATGTGCAAGAATTCTCTGTACCTCCAGATTAATTAGTCTCATCTCTAGAGAGGTCCAAACTACTTAGATGGAAATGAAGATTGGTACCAAAGCAAAACCAGAAGAAGCAGAAGCACCAAGATCGCTATAAAGGTATTAAATCGATGAAGGATGATAACCCATATTTGTAGAAGCAGATTGCGTGCATCAGTGGATATTTTTTCAGCTCTTTGACTGCGCCCGTTTTAGGTATTTTACAATATCCCATCTTTTGCACTTTTTAAAGGTGATTTTGTTAAATATTTATAAGAGTGATTATAATAGAAGAATGATTAATTGGTTGGACAAGATGAAGCGCTATTAAATAATAAAGCTATTTTATTAATATGAAATAATTAGAATTTTTAAATTTAGATGATATGGGTTATCACAAAGGAGCTTGTAGAATTTAAAAGGAGTTGGATCGATTTACATACTTTTTTTGTGTGTAAAATTGTCTGATTAAATGTCTCACATGGTGAATCTGGTCACTTTAATGAATTTAGAATTGTTGTTAATAGTAGATGAACCCTTTTTGATGAGAAGAAAACTCACTATCTGAGAGGGCTTTCTCTCTAGTTTTTTGAAAGAGAGAGAGTAATTTTCAACAACAAAGCACACACTCATCCCAAATACACTTTCACAATCGCTCATAATCAGTTTTTGTTTTTCCCACAAAAACACAAATCAGAAAACTTATCATAAATTTTGAATTTCAAATATTCAAAATTTAAATATTAATATTAATTATTTCTTTATTTACCAAATAATTAATTTAACTTAATTTATTAAAAACTCTTTTTCTTTTATGGGATTTTTTATGGAATTAGGTTAGCTCATCATGGATAACTCAATAGTCCAATATCTTTCACTCACATATGATGAGATGAACAACATACAACACTCACTTTTATTCCTGGCTCTTCTTGGACTTTCATATTAGATACTTTGTCATGACTGCTTGGATACAATTTTTGGAAGTTTTCATACTAGAAATCTCATTATAGGATCAACATGAAAATGGGTAAGTGTGAATTTAGTTTGTTAATAGTGACCAAGAAAAAGGGATTTTGTTGATGTTTAACATTTTTATGCTGTGTGAGCAATGGCATGGTAACTTTTTATCATTTGTTCTTGAATTCAGTTTCAACAGCTTGGGTAGTTTTATTTTTATTATTTTAAGGTTGTTAGAGGTGGTTTGGAGACAATTGGATTCAAATTGTAAATTATGGGTATGTGGAACCTAATTGGTAGAATTACTCAAATTTTTGGCCTTGTATATTTGAGTGTAGAATGAGGTCTAAGGTAGCCATATTTTGTTTTACATGTCTTCATCAGTAAAAACTGACGATGACAATCAAAATAACAAGTTTTTCCTCAATGCTTCAATCGGAATGCCTTTGAACAACCCATGCAAATGGGACAACCCAATCTTCCTGCAGATTGCCAATCACTCAACATGCCATAAGCTGGGAAATCATTAATAGTCCACATAAGGGCAGCTCTTAACTTGAAATTTTGTTTCATAGAAATGTCATATGTTTGCACACTTTCTCCCCAAAGCAACTTCAAATATGCAATTAGAGGTTCTAAGAAAACATCAATTTTACTTTTTGGATTATGAGGCCCAGGTATTATGATTGTCAAGAACATATAATCTCGTCACATACACATATTGGGTGGAAGATTATATGGGGTAACAATTATAGGCCAACAAGAGTAAGGCTTAGAACTTAAACTAAATGGAGTGAACCCATCAGTACAAAAACCCAATTTAACATTCCTTGGCTCTAATGCAAATTCTGGATGAATTTGATCAAAATGCTTCCAAGCATTTCCATCCGATGGATGTGACAACACACCTTCATCACGATAATTTTCATGATGCCATCTCATGTACTTAGCTAAAACATTAGAGGCAAACAATCTCTAGAGTCTTGGAATAATCAGTAAATACCACATTTGTTTATTGAGAACCTCCTTAAACCTCCCTTTTCTAACTCTTGTCTCCTTAAATCTAGCTTCATCGCAAAATTGACATGCCCTATCATTAGCTGAATCACCATAGTACAACATACACATGTTGCTACAACAGTCAATCTTTTGATAACCACAGCCAAGTTTCGAAACTAATTTTTTGGTTTGGTACAAGTTAGTAGGCATTCGGTGATTAGAAGGTAAAATTTCAGACATCAATGTGATAATCTCATCAGTATATGCCTCTGGAATGTTATAATCAGATTTGATACTCAACAATCTTATAGCCACTGACAACACTGTATGATTTTGACACCCATCCCACAATGGAGCCTTTGCAGCTCTTAGCATGTCATAAAATGTCACAGCACTTGGATTTGGGTCTTCAGGCATATTATA
Source organism: Erythrophleum ivorense (assembly GCA_026724425.1). Taxonomy (NCBI): domain Eukaryota; kingdom Viridiplantae; phylum Streptophyta; class Magnoliopsida; order Fabales; family Fabaceae; genus Erythrophleum; species Erythrophleum ivorense. Next base: position 4,747,601 of record JAIUCV010000025.1, on the reverse strand, counting down.
TCTCTCAAATGATGCTTCAGCCACATCCTTAACCATTTGTTCATATGGATTAAAATCTAAATGAATGCTAGTCTCAATCGGAGCTGATGGTGGATATTATTCTCCATGATTATGCCAATAATAATAATTAGGCATAAATCCTTTTTTATACAAGTGCATCCTAATTTCATCTGGCTTATGATACCTCATACATTTACTTTTCATGCAAGGACATCTAAACTTCCCTTCTTGTTTAAATATATCTAAATGACTTGCAAATTGAATAAACTCCTCTACACCTGCAAAGAACTCATGTGTAATCCTTTGACGATTACCCTCTGTTCTATTATACATCCAACGTCGATGCTCAGGAAGATCCATGAGACTTAAATGAAACCAAAAAACAAAAACACAAAAATTAATTTCATAAATTAGAACAATGATATTGACTAGTGGTATATTGTCTAAGAATTTAAATAGTACCTTAGTAATCTAAGGATGACAATAAAACTTCATCAATTTTTATATCTTTTTCAAATAACTCATTTTTAGGAATAGTAAATTCTTATATTCTTGATTTTTGTTTTTTTCAATTAAATGTTAATTAAAATACTTAAAAAAATAAGATAATAAAGAAATTCTAAAAAAATAATTTTGTTTAAATTAAATTACGTAGGCATATTTTATAAATTGAATTATGTACAATTTTTAAATAAATTAAATTGAAATTAAATATTTAAATATAGAAAATAAAAGTTCAGTTCATAAACCTAAAAAAAAAAGAATAAAACTTACTCAATCTCCATAGACATAATCATCCCAAAAATAATTGTATATACAAAAGTAACATAATAATTATCTAAAAATTATCACATCAGTCCATATCTCAAAAAGTAATAGTTACCAAACTTTAATTTAAAGATATTTATGATAAAAAATTTCAAAATTTTTAAAGTAATTCAAAACCTAACAATTTAAATTGTATAAAAAATTATAATTTACAAGTTTAGAGTAAAAATTTTAATAGTTACACCTTTTGAAATAATTTTACAATTTAAAATAATTTAATATAAATATTTTTAACTTATCACCATCAAATATGATTTCTCCGCACACAAAATTTATTTTAAAATACTAAATTTTTTGTTCTCTAAAATAATTATAAAATATAAAATTCTTTAAAATAAATATTTTTAATTGATGATCCTAAAATATAATATTTCCAAATTAATAAAATTTGCTTCCCCATTTGATAATCCTTACGACAGGTCGGAATGGTCATGTGCCTATATGTAATGCGTTATCCCCACCTTCATTTTACTACATGTCCTACTACTTTTCAATTGTCGTGCATCATGGTTTATGTCAACATGTGGAGCTCACACACACACACACACACACACACACAAAAAGAGAGCCATAACAAAGGCTTCTAAATATCTAAACACTATTGAGTATGGATGTTTGTGAATAAAATAGTGAATTCAAATTGTAGTCTTTTAAATAATATAATATTTTGTTGTACTTTAATTATTTAAAATTTTAACATTCTATTTTAATTTCCTCAAAATTTCTTTTTAAATTTTATTTTTATATAAGTCTTGTTAACAAATAATTAAGAAAATGAATAATATAACTTAACATAAAGTCCATATAAGATAAAGTCTCATTGGTTGAGGACCCACATCACCCAAAACAAAGTGATTAAAAGAATAGACATGCAATTGACATAATAACAACTTCTAAGAGCATTAAGATGACACAACTCTCACTTCTAAGCTAATGAGCAAACACATCGACCATGTTTGAGAAAATAACTTAATGGAGAACACACCAACAAACAAGATCTTATAAACTAGAAACATAGGCTACCATGTAACACATACAAAAACTTTTTAAGAAATTTGTTTTACAGCTTTTTTAAAATTTTAGTAATATATCAGCTTTATTTATTTATTTACTACTTTATTAAAGCTGTATTTAGTTTTTTTTAACATTTTGTTGTCAATTTCAAAACATGTATATTTCATTTTAATGCAATTGCAAACTCATTTGGCTTTCTTACTCATATAAAGTTGAAATTTTATCTTGAGATTTAGCCACATTTAAGGTCTTAGAGAATTAATTTTTTTAAAAAGAATTGTATCTCATCTCCTCTATTTCTTTAAAAATAAAAAATTAAAATTAAAATTTTCCAAACTCAACTTCACAACAATATTATATCAGTTATTTAGCTGATCTCCAATTTAAAAACCACACCAATAGAACTTAATGAAAGATCAAAGTTTAAAAAGAAAAATTTGAAAAATTAAAATAAACATTTAAAATTTGTGAGAATATACTCATCTTTGAATAGGAAGAACTAAAATATTTATTTACCCTAATATTAAATAAAAACTGAAGGAGCTCTCCATTTAATATTCTATATCATGTTTCTGCTTTGTTTGAAAAGAGCCATGTTTATGAGCACATTAACACTCGCTGTAGGGCATCCTTGTCTTAGGACCAGGCCACCATGGATAGCCTATATCATTTTCCCAATTCCAAGCATTAAATTGGAGGTTGAAAATGGCATTACCAAATCTGCAATATTTAGACAATAATATGATACATGAAAATTTTTTGGACTTATCCAAATTTTAATAGTATGATATTATATACAATAGACAAAATAAAAACAAAAAAAAATGCAGCAAAAAAATAACAACAAACAAACAAACCAGTAATATAATCAGAAAAAAATATAACTATTATCATACTTATATATAAAAAAAATTAAAAAAAAACCAATAAACTAGACAATGAAACATGATACTTGCATGTAACATATAAAAAAAAACTGGAGAAAATGACACTTACTTTAGAATGATAGGAAAAATTGAGGCAAAGTGAGTGGAGATACAATCAACTTTTCTCCATCTCCTTCAAAGTTTTTCCCACGGAGCAACAGCCAAAATCAACATACGCGAACAGAAAATGAAACGAAACCCAGCAAAAATGATGTAGGATTTGTGCGACAATGGAGGTAACCCAGCAGAAATGAAATGAATCAAAGCAAGGTTTTGCAATAAAGTAATTTTTCTCCCCTAGATCTGTGCGAAGGGTTTAGAAATATAGCACATTTTTTCCCCAAGCAAGCTTGTAGCGCCGCCTGAATGAAACCCAGCAGAAGAAGCGCCACCTGCCTAGCTGAAACAAAATGAATCGAGGAGTAGGGTATGGGAATATAGCGCCTTTTCTCACACAATTTTCTCACGGAAAATTCCATGAGAAATAAGTGACAATACGGCACCTGAGGCTCAATTTTCGTGTAATATTCCGTGAGGAGTATATTTTGCGAGAAAAACTTCTCCGTGAGAAAAACTTCTCACGAAATATTCCATGAGAAGTTTCTCCCAAAATTAAAAAAAAAAAAGGCAATTGGATTTCTGTCAATTTTTCTGACGAAAAATTATTGCAAGAAATTTTTCCCGTCTTTTTGCGCCACCATTCTGACAATATTTCTCATGGAATTCTCTCTATTTCCTCTCTCGCATATTTTTCTGTGAGAAAATTCCGCGAAAAGGGTTACTCCATGATAAAATTGGTGATAATTTCCGTGAGAAGCTGTGACGAAAATTTTTCTGCGAAAATATTCCGTGACAAATTCGTTGCTTTCTTGTAGTGTAGCAGAAGGGTTGTGGTATGTTTTAAATTTAATTCTTCATAGTTTTAAGGAGCTTTAGGTTTAGACATACTTAAATAGGTACTTATAACTTGTTGGAAGAGGTTTGGGAGCTTGTGGCCATGTAGAATGTGTTTTAGGTTGCAACTTGCTCTCTTGACTTAACTAGTCTACAGTTATTTTGCTATCACTGCTATGATGGACGATAGGGGATATTTTGGTTAGATTTTAGGATAACTTAAGAGCTTTAATGGTAAGCATAGATATTTAAGAAAGTGGATACAAGTTCTAATTTGAATTCATGAAGAAATGGTAGAGTTAAAATCCAAAAATGAAGTTTCGAAGTTCTAATTTTTCTGTCATGAACAAGTTTGAGGGATAGATAACTAAATTGTATATTAATGAGTTATAGGGACTTTTCTTTGGATTAGTCCATGATTTTGAGAGAATTACAACTTATTTTATTCACCACTTTATTCCCCCTTCTAAGCCTCAAAATGTAGGACCTTGGTCTTGGTAAATTGTTAAGTCTTAAAGCTTGCATAGGTGGTTAAATATCTTGCTATGTGTGCAGAATTTTGAAGGTCAAGAGCTGTTACTCATTCCTCTTTCAATGGAATCTTTAGTCATTTAAGTTTGTCTTACATGAATAGAACTATTTGAGACATCCGAGAGAGTATATATGTTGGAAGTGTGAGGTATTCTCTTTTAGCTAGTCAAGGGGTGTTAAATGGAATTAAATTTAGTTAAATAAATTCTTGTTAGGGAAGTTTTTATGGAGCTGTCATAATTCTAATAATGGTGTTGGTAAAGAGATAGAGAATTTGGTTAAAGAGGTGAATTCCATCTTAGGCATACCTAACACCAAGGTATTCACTTTAGAAGTTTTAACGTAAATTTGACAAGAATTACTTCAAGTAATCTAGTGGGCAATCTAAGGAAAAAAGAAAAATTAAAGGAAGGATAGACTTAATAGGAAGTTTTTCTAACTAACTAGCATTTATATGTATCTTGGAATAGAGGTAAGTAAGTGAGATTCATTGTAAAGTAGTATTAGAGAACTTTTCTAACTAGCTAATATTCCTATAAACTTTTAAACCAAGAATTTAGATTTATTAGAATAAATTTTAAGGATAAATACATGAGCATAGGTAAAGTAAGTTTATTTCTAGGTTCAAGTTTATTTTTATTTTAAGACATTTAAGGATTAATTTCTATGGTTTCGCAATATTTTTATTTAGAATTAGTTAATTAAATGTTTAATTTAACTTACTATTATTTAAGGCATCATAGGGATTGTTGAAAATAGTTTGAAAAACTAAAAGAAATAACAAGTCTAACAAAAACTAGTAGACTAAGTTATAAGAAGATCAAGAAGATTTGCTTTTGGACACTAGCAACTGACTAATGGAAAATAATGAGTCAATTCATCCTATGCAAAATATAATAAGTTTTGTTTTTATAAGTGGTAGTTAACTAACATGATGAGCTAGTCCACTAGTCAAGGATAAACAAATATCTACTTGTTATTATAATAGATTAGTCAATTGATGACTAGGTATCTATCGACTGATCGTATAACAATAGTTGATTGGTTATCAAGCTGTCCTATAACAATAGTTGATTGGTCATCAAACTAATCGATTGGTTTATCACCAAAATACAATTCTAGGGTTGATCATTTTGAAACATTCGACTAATCAAACATAAAAAGTTAAAAAAGTGAAAATCTGCTGTCAATTTTGTTGTTCATTAGTGGGAGAAATCATGTTTGTTCATTAAAAATAGTTAAGTGATTGCTAGAGAATACAGATAATTTGACAAGACTCATTGAATTTCAAACTCAAATGAATGGAAAGACACAATGGTCAACAAATCGGTCTATATATATACATGAGTTTTGATTACATCAAAATTACTAAAAAAACCTTTCTTTTCTTCCCTATCCTCTAATCCTTTACTTTAAAAAGTGAGAGTGACAGTATTTATGATATTTTTGAATGCTCTAGATCAATCTTAAAAGCGAATTTATCATTATCCTACAACAACTCATAAGGGGAAATCTTGCTTTTAAGGCAGTGTAAATTTCACACATTTTCAAGCCTGTAACTTCACTTTTTGACTCCATTTCATACACTATTTTCCTAACATATACATGCTTGCCAATAAAAAAAAGAAAACGCATTTATGGATATTTAATCCCCTTCTTATTTTTTAGGGACTAGCTAGAGTTTGCTCGTACTAATTCATGTAGTTCTAAATGGGTCTATGCAAGCGAACACGAGCTTAGCCGTAAAAATAGATAAAAGTGTGTTTATGTTCTTGTAATGCACAAGCTTTACATTTTTTAGGTACGTACCAGTAGCAATTCATAAAACAAGCAGGTGCATGTGAAACACGAGTCGACCCATAAAAAAGGTCTATAAAGTGAGAAATAAAAAAAAAATTTAAAATGAGTTAAAAAAAATATGAAACGGGCTGGCCCATTTATATGCGAGCTTGCAAGCCGAACCTCCTGTTTTTTTTAATCTTTTTTAAATTGCGAGCTAGCCCTTTTAATCCTCATGCTAAAATGACTCTGCAAATTAGGGGGGATGCAATCGCGGCCACCAAGGCCAACGAACCATAACACGAAAAGCTTAAACATTTTCTTTGCCTGAAAGTTAAGAAGACACATGGTGGTACTGGAAATTAGTATATATAAATTTTTTAATAATTGTAAAATTGAATTTTAATTAATGATATCCTTGGTTATATAGTATTTAATTATATGAATTATTTAGTTATATTATTATAAAATTATAAATTTTAAACTTTAGATTTTTTTTTTGGAACAAAGACCTCTAAATCGTCACCCTACATGACAATTTAGAGTTAGCAATAGAGAAAATAAATAATTAGTGTCAAATACCAGTAATATAGGTGGCAGCCGGATATAAAATGTGATGGGACAATTAGGTACAAAATCCTATGCCTTGCTATGCTTCTTGAAAAAATTTTAAGTACACTAATAATTTGGTCTACTCTTTTTTTAATTTAATCTTTAAAAAATAAAAATTTGTAATTCAATCTTTCATTTTTTTAAAATTTAGTTCTTCAAAAAGAAAGCATCTTTATTTAATTCTCAAAATATTATTTCTCAATCAAAATATTCATTCGAAAAGCATTTACAAGTTCTTTTATACATCAAAATTGAGTTTGGATATAAAATAATATCTTTTTGGAATTAAAAACACATAATTAAGCCTATATAATTAGTTGATGATCAAATAAAATCTTGTTTTTATCTAGTAGAAGAATTATTTTGATTAAGGGAAATGTTTAAAGTATTAAATCGAGAGGTCTTATTATTATCTTTGGAGCACAAATTGAAAGTAAATTAATCTTTTAAAAATTAAATTAAAAAATTTATTTTTAAAGGATCAAATTAAAAAATAATCTTCTAAAATTAAATCTTTAATTTATTTAAATATCCACGATACCCATAAATATAATATACGAGTACATCTGCATACATATATATATATATATATATAACATAATAAATTATATATAAAAAGGATCTCAAACCATTGCTAAACTCGATGAGAATGGTGTTGGATCCTTTGAAGGTTAAATGATAATTTAATAACCATTTTTTTTTTGGGGGTCAAAGCAGATTGTTACATAATGGGGTCAAAATGCAACCCTTGAGTCACGTTTTTTCATTTGTTTATAATAAACAGTTTGTCTATTATAATAAACAGTTAAAGATGGTCCCGTTGCCGAGGGCATCAAACGCATCGATCTTCTCTTTTTCACAAGCCCCACAGGACCTCTCTCTGCATTTTGTGGACTTCAGCCACGTTGATCAGCACTCTTTGTCTATTCAAATGGGGTATCATGCTTCTCAACGTTATTATTATTATCAGTCCCGCAACCTGCACGCAGTGCTGTTTCGTGTTAGAGTAAGCATTGAGCAATCATGTGGCCAAATAAATAATGCATTATTCTCACGAGCTTCTCAAGATATCATCGTCATTGTTCGATAAAGATTTGGGCGTAAATATTTTATCAATTTTAGAAAAAATGCAGCGGTAAGTGATGATGTCACTAACGCTTAGAATTACAATTTTTTGGTACATAAAATGATAATAAGTTGTGATATTTTTAATATTATAGATCACTGACGCTACATGTAAAGATATTTTAAAATTTTTTATTATAAAATTTTTATAAATTAAAAAAATTACATAAAGAGTAAAAATACATATAACATTTACTCCTTTTTTTTCTCTTACTCTCTCTTTTCTTTTCTTTTTAACTTTATAATAACTTTATAATAAAAAATTTTAGAAAACTCAAACTCTTGATGAAATGTGTGTATTTTTTTTTAATCTCACACTCATATATATATTTGCAATTCAAATTAGGGAGTGATTCAATATACTTATTTCCAAATTAATTAGAATAATGCAATCCAACTTAGATTGATGTTAGATCTCTTTCTATTTTTCAACTGACATTGTAATAGAGATTTGATATTTGGAATTTGATCCTCTCTCTCTCTCTCTCTCTCTCTCTCTCTCTCTCTCTCTCTCTATATATATATATATATCTTAATTATCCGCTAAGATTTAAAAACAGATACATTAATTATACACATGCTAATCACTGAGAATCAAATGTTAATAACTACATTTATCATACTATATTTATTATTAATGTCAAATTATGTCGATTTTTGGTTAAACTTTGCATAATTTAATTGAAACCAATTTTGGTTCAGAGAGATTTATGTATTTTGATTTAACTTTATTGATTCTTAGCGTAGATAATTATTAATTAAAAGCGATCTGAAGTTTTAAACCTAGCTATACTTCCCGCGGCTTCTCGCCTAGTGCGAACAAATTATCTTAGAAAATAACAATATTTATAATTAATTAAAGAAGAACGTAAATAAACAATTAAAGATACCAATAATCATCAATGACCTTCGTCTCAATACTACTAGACTAGCCACTAAGAGTACTGCATGCATGATACAAGTTTAAATCCCCGTCCAAGTCAAACAATTAAAAAAAATGTCAATAATCTCACCCTAATTAGAACGCATGCAGATAGCTAGCCGACACCTTATGTGCGATCCCTGAGAGAGGAAAAAAAAAAAGTAGGGTACACTGTTGGTCTTTGAAGTATCACTCAAATTTTGTGCTAATTTCAAAAGTTTATTTTGAAAGAGAAATACAAACCTCAATTTGGACAGAAAATGCTTACATATGTAATTGCACAATAAATTAATAAAATAAATATTTATTAACTTATTGAATAACTACATAATATGTATCTAAGTATATATTTTTTTAATAGATTTGATTCGGTCTCAAGTATTAATCCCAAAGTGGTATCTCCTCTGCGAATTGTTCGGGGAAAATAGAGCTTCATTCCACCTCCTCGGAACCTATACCAGGAAACACTAACTATCCACCGAGTCAATCCACACGAACTCGGTATCGACTCGGCCGAGTCGAAGCTCTCTTCTTCTAAATTAGGCAATCCCACTATCTCACCCAGCTCGGACGACTCCGACTCTGACCCTTTTGACTACTGTACGAGTTATACTACAAGTAACAGACTCTCTACAGCCATCTTGGTTGACACATCTGATATTTTTATTTAAAATTATATTTGTTGATTATATATATATATATATATATTGAAGGGCGTCAATTCAAATTAGTATCTTCTAAACCCAAAAAAAAAAAAAAAGCTAGTGTTAGAGCTTAGAAGCCGACGTCGTTCGTTGAACGCTAGGGGGGCGCCTAATCAGACGGATCGGGTCAAGTATCATGGTAATAACTTGAGTTATTTTGTGAACTTAATTTTGTGATGCTGAAATAATACTCTTATTTAAATAAACAGTACGGTCTAAAAATTTACACAAGTCGAAGAATTAGGTCATAAAAGGACAACCGTTTTGCATTCCTTATGTCAGACGTGGGGCTTCAGATGCATTCTACTTTCTGCCTTCTGTCGGGAAAGCAATGAATTGTATTAATTTATTTGCAAAATTTATAATTTATAACCTTTTTTTTATTTGTTGACCAATAGAAATGCGACCATATGAATAGAAAAGGTTATGACTATAGCAATTAAAAATATATCTACTTAAGATTATGATAATATGCTTTCTTTGTACCTAAACTTGTAGCTCCCAAAAAATATATATATATACATATATATATATATATATATATATAATATATAAGTATACGTATCTCAATAATAATATCAAAGTGAGAGAAATATTGTTTTACGAGAATTAATGACCGAATAGTGTCAAATAGACGATTACTTGTTTTAGTTTCAAAAGCTTTAGTTTAATATATTTTGATTCTTTTATATAATGGTAACAAAAAATATCTAACTAAGTATTATTCGTAAAATGACTTGAACCCTTAGTGCAGCTTATTCACTAAGTGAAAATAGTTTCATTTAACTGCGTCAAAGTAAATTCATAAGAGAAGCAGATCTTCGACAATTTGATCAACTTCTGATTAATCTGAGAATGTCACTATTTCAACTTGTATCGTGGATCACTCAATGTATAAAAGAGATTTTACATTCGAGAAAGTTTTAAATCTATTTTTTTATAAAACAATAATTGCATTATATATATTTTAAATAAATTTCAATTATTATACAAAATACAAATTTATATATCATATTATTTTATGGTATTTTCACAATATCAAAAAATATAAAATATCCAAGTACACCAAGGGTTTGGTGATATGCAACTTCATTACCGCTTCGTTAAAAAAAATTAAAAAAGCGAGGGAAGTAACGATAACCAGATAAACAATAAATGCATGCCTGAAGGCCCTGAGTAGTGGTATATCAGAAAAGAAAGAAAAAAAAATTGATAACTTCGTTTACGCCATCATATTCAATGTGTGGAATGACTTTCAAATTAAATTTATACTTTAATTTGTCTGAAGGTAATACATAGATACATATTTTTTAGGGTGCGCACAATTATATGTATGCATACATGTGTGTGTGTGTGTGTGTGTGTGTGTGTATCATGGAAACAAAGTCATTTATTCATTCAAAATAAAAAAAGAAACAACGCTGTATTTACAACTTTGACGTGGATATTAGAAGTTTAAGAGCACATACAATAAAGGCATACAATACATGGACAAAAAATGAGAGCTGTAAGGCTAAAAAGCAACAAAGTCCGCAACTTCAATGTCTTGTACATATCTTCATGCATATTTCTGATGCCTTAATGAAAACGAATTCTTGACAATTCCACGACATGCGTGACATACTGGGAAAAAAAAAGAAAGAAAGTACAACATCGATGCTCGTGACAGAGAGCAATTAAAAGCCACCAAAGGTCACCAAGTTAGGCTGATATCGATAGACACAGCGAACGGTAATTCAGCTAGTACAACAACAACCTAAAGCATCTACTCAAAGTTTTTAGATCTAACGCTTATTGTTGAGAACTGGGGAAGAAATTTATACGAAGATAAAGAGAACATAATGACGAAGGAGGAGGGCCACCACAAGTTATAGTGGCAGGCAATCAAACAAATGTTTTCAACGCCTACGGATCTTTTGTTGTGCATGCCTATGTGTTGCGCAGCAAAATTTCTAACTTCAATAAAAAGAAAAATAAATGAGCAGTTAGATGGAGTGTTGCATGGAAATGGATGAATCATCTGTTGTGTTCGATTCGTATCCATTTTCAACTGGTGCGACAGCTACACTGCTAATATTTTTATACTGAACCAATTAAAAGCACAGATGAATTATCAAATTATTTCAAATAGGTTTCGATGTACAAGGGATAGAACTCTTGAATCAAAACTCTCAACGACCAATCCTCCCCAATCTGAGCTTACACCAAATGATAAAGAAGTGGAGAAAAAAGTCGAGTAAAACCCAAGGGAAGGCTCATGATAAGCAGATTAGACTACTATCGTCCAAGAGATCATTCAACCATTGATCAACAATTGCATCTGAACTCATATCAAACACTTGCACTTGGCTTCTAGTCTTGGCTAGTTTGTTCAGTAAACTAGCTATGCTCTTCCTCCTCTTTGATCCATGTGAGCCATCCTCATAAGCATCCGATATCGGAGAGGAACTCTCTGGTGATGGCCGCTTCAGAGCTGATACCCTCACCAGCTCAGGAGCCGCCACGTCGTCAGTGGCCGAGCCAATCAAGTGCGGAAAGTTCAGCTTGGCTTCGCCGCCCCGCATCTTGAAAGCCGCTTTATCATAAGCCAAAGCTGCTTCTTCTTCCGTCTCATAAGTCCCCAGCCAAACCCTAGCGCCATTCTTCTTCGGGTCCCTGATCTCAGCCCCGAACTTCCCCCATGGCCTCCGTCTCACGCCCCTGTAATGCTTCCATTCTGGCGGTGCGAGTGCCTCACCCGCGACCACTCCTGCTGTATTATTGACCCTACAATGCGGTTTAGGGGAGGCCATTTCAACACCAGAACCACCAATGTAGTTACTGCTTGAGAGATATGGGATTGAAAGATTTATCGGAGACATGGATTCATCGGGTTGAAGCAAGTATTGATGAACAGATTCTAAAGGAGCAAAGTCGAAATCCATGGTGTTGGTAGCCATTTTTTGATATGCAACGTGAAGATACTTTTGCTTTTATTGTGTATGTACATTAAATTATAATCAATCTTATTTGTGAAAAAATAATTTAATGTAATTTTCTGGGTTTTGTCATATTTGGATATATTCCAGTGTCTCATTCTGTATCGTGGCGCTTGCTAATTGAATACACATATTTTGATATATTCTATTGTCTGATTCTCTCTCTGTTTTTTTCTTTTCTCGTAGTATTTCATCAAAGCTATGACCAAAGTATGTTTTCCATTCTATACAACAATTAAAAATGCTGTAAGTCAGGTAATACCCTCTTTTTTATACACACGCGCGCACACTCACACTCACACTCACATTCACTCTTCGATATGATTCGAAAAAAAAATTTTGAGTGTGCTTTTCTTTTTTAATTTCGTACATGACACATGATAATTTATGTAATATGTATTAAAGAATTCATTTTAAACCATCAAGTTAACCACTTTTTTTTTTGGATTTTGGATTTCTTGTAGTAGGGAATCCTATTGCTAGGGTACAATAAGGTATTTTAACATTTTTTAATTTTTTTTAATGCCTTTTTAGGGTTTAGGGTTTAATTAGGTATCTAAAAATTATGACTGAGAGGATAAAAATTTTAATTATGAAAAAAAATTACCTTTAAAATTTTTTTTAGAATATAGTTTTCTCATATTTAAAATTTTCGTCCTCTCAATTACAATTTTTAGATAAAAGTTTTAATTGTTAAAAGAAATTACATTGTAAAAATTTTAATTATACTATATAATTACATTTCCTATAGTATAATTTTTCCTTATAATTAAAATTTTTATCCTCTCAATTACAATTTTTAGATACCTAATTAAGTATTTTAGTCCAAAAGAAAAGGTGAAATGCCTTGTTGCACAATGTGTAGTAGGATCCCCCGTTGTAGAAGTGCCAAGCTTTTTTTTCTTTTTTAAGTTAGAGAACACTCAACACATGCACAAAGAAAGAGTTGGTAGAGATAAAGACACAAGTAGAACACAATAAATGATCAAGGTCAAATATAATATAGGAGAAATTGTATTTATTTTTTAATTGTAATTTTTTAATTTAAAAAATCACAAACGACCCCTTAATTTTGGCTAAAATAAAAAGAATTTTTTTTAGCAATGACTTTTACCAATGACAAAAAAAAGTCACCACTAAAATATTACATTCAACGGTGACTTTTCTTAGTTGAGCTAAGTTTTGTCACTAAAATAGGATTCTCATTTTGGCTAAAATTTTTAATGGCAACACTAAAAATGTCTTCGTTAAATGTCTTTTGTAGTGAGAAAAATGTTACTATTAAATGTTTTTTGTGACAATATTACTAAAGTTGCTACTAAATGCCTTTAAATTTAATTGATAAAAGAATTAAGGTGGTAAAAACTATAACAATGACTTTCTTATGTCACCACTAAAGCTACTTATTGTGGTGATATGAATCACCTAAAAAAGTAGTTGTAGTGGCGACATAGAAATTCATCATAAAAAGGACTTACGTGGTGACAAAAAATGTCACCACTAAAATGATATTGTGGCAAGATCTTGTCACCACAAAACATTTTAGCAACAACATTTGATACTGCCACCAAAAGTATATTTATTGGCCATATAAAAATTCGCAACTAAAAGGACTTATTGTGGAGACAAGAAATATCACCACTAAAAGTATATTATGGTTACATCTTGTTGTGAAAAAAGTTTAGTGGTGACATTTGCAATCACCATAAAAAGAAAAGAAAAAGATTTAGTGGCAACAACTAAACTTATCTTGAATGCATTTTTGGTCAAACAAAAGTGTCACCATTAAAGGTATTTTTTATGGCTTTACAAGTGTGGCCACAAAAGACCTTTTAGTGGTGAGCTAATGTCGCCAAAAAAAAAAAGAATATATTTAGTGGTGACCTCTTTGGGCCACCACAAAAGGATTTTGTTTAAAAAATTTAAATATATTATGTAAAAGCATACAATATTTAATAAAATTATAAAATTTTAATTTTTAAAGTAAAAATATAATTACATAAATATAAAATAGACTATTATTAATTTTAATTTTTTATTATTATAGTAAAAGTGGAATGAAACATAGGATATCTTGTGTTTCATTCCCTTTTTTCATTCCTCCTTAATAAGCCCTAGCTTGCGACCATCTAATTAAGAGAGAACAAAGAACAAGAGAGGAGATGAGACCGTGACAAAGAATAAGAGAGAAGATGACACATAGGAGAATGCAAGAGAGAATGGGAGATGGAGAGTTCAAGAAAGAAACAGACAGAGAGGAAGAGTAAATGAGAGAAAAGGTCATGCTTCTAAATTGGGTGATTTGGAAATTGTTGATTTGGACTAAAAGAGGCAACCATTTGAACCCCCTTTTCTCTTAAAGGATTTTAGTTTAGTTAAAGTTAGTGCTTTGTAGTTGGGGGAGTGGTAGTGATACCAGTACTTGGTAAAAGCACTGTTGGATGCATAGGCAAAGACACTACAAAATAGTTCTTTTGTTCAATTTTTAAGATATTAACATCATCTTCAACTTAGGAAGATGAATTAATTGCCAAATGATTTCTTGTTAGTCTCATGTATTCGATTAATTAATAAGAAATGATAAGTTTTTGCTTCTTTTTTTTTCATTGTATGTGAATTGATTCTAGCAATGCTATCTCTTTTTTGTATGTCCTTGATTTTGGGTCTTTTCATTATGATCCTAGTGCTATAAAGTTTTTAAATAATGAGGAAACTAGCTAGGAATTATTTGTAATTACAATGATGATAGGATAATAGCATTCACATCCCTACTTTTGGTCTCTATAAGGGTGGGAAATTAAGAAGTTTACTTCGATTCTTATAATGGTGGGGAACAAGATTTTACCAATTAAGGATAGATTAAAATGCAATGCCCATTAAAATTGTTATTCAATGAGATAAAATGATGAAATTGAGATTTATTTCCCTTTATCCTTTGAGATTATTAGTGCTATACATGTCAAAGCATATTAGATTATTATAAGACTATTAGTACTTATTCATGCTGCTTGGTTGCCAATGTGTCCTTGTGATTGTTATGATGTGTCAAACCACCTTGATTCTTACTCTATATTTCATTGTTGATTCATGCCTATTGGTCACAACTAAGATTTAAAAAGAAAAAAATTTTCAATGGTGACTACTATTACCACTAGAAGGCCCTTTTAATGGCAACTTAAAAGTCTATTTTATCGGCGATGTTGAGTGTTGCTACTACAAAAGTACTTCTAGTGGTGACCAATGTGCTTTTATAGTAATAACCTTCTTAAAAGTCAAATTAATTGACTTTTAATGATAATAAATGTTGCCACTAAATACTTTTAGTAGTGACAAACAAGGTTTTATTAGTGATAGTTGTTGCCAATACTTTTAGCAACAACTTGTGTCATAACTAAAATCCTATCAATATGACTATTGTTGTTAAAAGTATTTAGTGGCGATATTTTAACTTTTAGTGGCAACTTTTGTCATTATTAAAAACTATTTTTTTGGTAGTGTATTAACCTTATTAGTCTTATTTTAATAAATTCTTAACCTTTTTAAAGTTTAAAACTTTAGTTATATAAAATTATTAGAATATCCTTCTTATTATTTTATTTTTTTTCCTTTTTGTTCATCTTTTTTTTTCCACCAATCTATCCATGATGTTGAAATATGCCTCCCCTACCAACCATGTCGTTCTTAATTCCCAAAGTTTTAGGCAACACGTGGTTTTCAAATTTGTGAGCATCTTAATTCCTTACTACTCTCCATTTAGACCATCCAAGTAGATCTAGACAGTTCATATTTCATTTTTTTTAATCTCAACCATCCATTTGCTTTATTGTAACATATATATATTACAACCATCCATCAAACAGTCTAATGGAAGTTGGAAAATTGCCATCATCTTATGCTTTGCTTCCTTCAAAATTAATATATATATATATATATCAAAGTAAAGCAAATGGGTGGTTGAGATTGAAAAAATAAAAAAGAAAAGAAAACTAAAAAAAATTAAGCTTTTTCTTGTCTTCAAATAAAACAAGTCAAAAAAAGAAGTTATATTGTTTGCATGCACACTTAAAATTCATGCTTTCTAAAATCCTCAAGTGTTGTATCATATAATATCACTAATAGAAAGATCAAGCAATATATACCAGTTACAAAGTAATATTAGCTTTTCTAATAATTTTGATAAGTGTATGTGTGCTTAGCCAGACAATCATTCTCATCAGTTTTAAATGTACAAACTTCATATGCTTGCCTACTCTCTCTCTCTCTCTCTCTCTCTCTCTCTCTCTCTACACTAAGTTAGGCATTACACAACCTTAAGATCATTAGAACTTCCAATCTTGTAATGTGGCTAGGGCAATGGCTAACAAAAAAAATAGGAATGGAAAAATACAAATACCTTAAGAGAATTTATATGCAAGCACGATACACAATAAACTCAAACTTCCTCATTGTTTTTCCTATTTATCCTCCTATTGAACCCTTTCTCCTTTTCTTTCCTTTCTTTTTTTTTTCAACTCACTTTCCCTTAAACTTAGGTCCTTTAATCTCCTTTAAAAATTTCTAAACCTTGCTTCATTCTTTATAGCTCATTAGTTACTTTTAATATATATATATAAGCATATATATAGCTTAACATATTCTTTTACTTCTTTTTCTTCAATCTCAACGACTATAATCAAGGATGCTTTCAATAGGTCTTTTGAGATAGATTTGTGGAATTTTTCATGTACCACATTATCAAGTAACCTAACAAAGCAACATTCTTCTAGTACATCAAGACCCTTCATTGCCTTATTTATATTAAAAGTGACTTATTGATTATTCACCCTTATTGTCAATTCACCCTTTTGCACATTAATCAATATTCTTCTAGTGGTAAAAAATGGTCTACCCAATATGATTAGAATTCTCTATCCTCATCACAATCAACAACAATAAAATCCACAAGAAAAATCAATTTCTTAACTTCAACTAATACATCCTCAATAAGACCATTGGGGTAGAGTAGTGGTCTATTAACCAATTGCAAAGTCACAATGGTATGTTTAGCTTCCCCATAACCTAAGCCTTTTAAAGATTGGAAGGCGCATCAAATTGACACTTGTCTTAAGATCACGCAAGGATTAAGTAAACAAATCACACAATATATTGCAAGTTAAGAGAGTAATTTCAACTGACTACATGTTAAGGTTCATCACAATCCCAAATCAACAAGTTTATCTTATAAATAAAAAATTTAACATCATGAAGAATAAAGAATACATTAAATGGAAATAGAAATTTAAAGAAAGGCAAGGGAATAAGAGAAAATAGAATTAATTGATGAATCTCATGATTTTCCAAAACAAGCTCTCTTATAGCATGAAGCACTCCTTAAACCCTTTCTGCCTCCTGAAATGTCTAGAATAGTGGCCCTCCCAAAAACGTGGATAAACCTTACTTAAAAACTCTAAAAATCGTATTAGTAGACGTTGTCATTCCATGAAGTCACAATTAGTGCTGCGAGGATAGATTCTGGCATTGTAGCATCGTGCATTCTATGCAATAGGTAAAAATTCTATTCTTGGGTGTCGCAATGATTAAATCTGCCACTACAATGCTAGAATTCTTTTTAGTAGTAGTTTTTATTTTCAACAATAATTTGTTTGCCTTTTTCAATAATCATTCTTAACTTTTGTTGCTTTGCAATTCTAATCCTACAAAAACATAAAACTAATCTAATTACTATTTATAATTTATTAATGAAGATTAAACAATTTAGCTACCTAAAAATCTAAATTAAAACGCAAAATACAATATATATTCAACTAAAACAAAATTAACTAAAACAAAGATAGAATAGACTCAATATTCATAAGATAACTCCTTTAAAATGATAGGAAAAGTATGATAAATTAGGGACTTATCATACCCCCAAATTTGAATTTTCACTTGTCCTCAAATAAAAAAAATTAGAAAAAGAAATTAAAATGTGCACATGCCTACTCAAAATTCATGCTTGTTGAAATCCTCAAAGTGTTGCATCATATGATATCCCAATAGGATGATCAAGCAATATATACTAGGACCCAAGATAAATAAGTAATATTAACTTTTCCAACAATTTTGAAGTGTATGTGTGTATATTTAGCTAGGCAATCATTTTGACAACGTTATGCATTCCAAAATGTATAAAGTAGCTTCAAATATAAGAACTTTATATGCCTTCCTTTCTCCTCTCTCTCCTCTAAGACTTTCTAACTTGTAGCATCGCTAGGGTTATGGTTAACCAAAAATAGATATAGGAAAATGCAAAAACCTTAAGAAAATTTTCTAGTTAGCACAATTCACGATGACCTCAAACTCTCTCAATGTTCTTCCAATTTTTCCTCTTAATGAACCATTCTCTCTCTCTCTTTTTCAACTCACTTTTCCCCAAACTTAGGTCCTTTTGACCTTTTATACAAATTTCTAAACTTTATTTTGCTTTATAAAGTTCACTATTTTCTTTTTCTTCTTCTTTTCTTTTTTGTTTTGAAATGTGTGTGTATGTGTGTGTAAAGACACACACACACACACACACAAAACTTCTAATTCAAAAGAAGGGGCTAACAAATTAAAACCATAAAGCCTAAATTTATTTACTACACAAGCATTTGATAGTTTTATAACTTCCTCGTTCAACTTTAAAGTTCTTCTTCAAAAGTAAATGTGTAATAATTTTTTTAAGAAAAGGGAAAATCAACAGTTTTTCAGGCTAAATGTAACACCATATATTTTTAGCTCATTTCATCATATTCTTATGCATCATATTTTCAAATCCATGAAGGAAGTAGAAAAAGTCTATTAAAATAATACATTTAATTGCGCTGCGCTGTGTATAAAAATTTCATTCAATATCACGTGAACCGTGTGGACTCATGCTATACATTCTCATATTTAATTAAATTAATACAACTCTTTTGCATCATAAAATCATACCCACAACTCATGGAAATCAAAGGAGAGGTCAAATTACTTAAGTGCATTTTCGACCAGATTTGCTTCTTTTTTTAACCAAACTTTGAAAAATCATAACTAATTCTAAAAAAATCGAAATCACACATTCTTACCCATTTTGGAAAGTTACGGATGTCTACTTCACATAAAAATATGTGCAGACCATAATACCTATCATAGAGGATGTTTGACATCTAAAAAGTTCCATAAGTCAAACTACCTCTTGATGCCATCACAGATTCTGCAACAAATTTTGAAAATGTTCAATTAATTCCAAAAAAATTTAATCCATGCAAATGATACCAATATGAAAATATGTAGATGTTAGCTAAAGGAAAAAAATATTTATAGACTAGCTCAGGTAGCCCAAACCTCGAAATTCAATAAAACAGTAACTCAGGTCAGGTAAGGGTCTTGATACTAGATAGAATGTTCAAAAATTCATATCTCCCTCTCTAGACCTCTAAATGAAGTGTTTCTAGTTGGCACGAGTCACTGTGAATGCCTAGTTTTTCTATATAAAATTTTGTGGCAATTGGATATCATTTGAGCCTTGGGGGACAGAATCTATTTTTAGACCAAATGAATAGTGCAGTAGACCAAAACCAAAAAAAAATTCAACTTTGAAAAATTCTCAAATATTCTGTAGATCTCCAAAAATTATAAACTTTATCTTCTAATGATACCTAATTGCATGCCAAATCTCAGACTAAGAATAACTCATTTGACTAAAAAGTGACATAGGGTTCTATTATGGTCATTTTTGGCTCCATTTGGGATACCAAAATTGTCAAATGACTTTCCTTTAGTTTTGGCATATTTTGGGCAAGTCTAAAAGCACATTTAGGACTTGTGTGAGCTACCTAAATGGTCCCAAACCCCATGCATATCATTTTGGCCTTTCCATCCACACATATGCATATTACATCAAGCTTTCTAAAATGCATACTTTGGCATTACATACCCAAATTCTATTCTAAGGTTCATACATCATATCTATACATTCATACATCACATAATATCATAATTACACATGTCTAAGGGGTCATAGATCATTTACAATAACAATATACATCATGAAGCATTATTGTGATTCCAAAAGGGCAAAAGCTAGGCATATGGTTGTCAATCTCTTTTCTTCAATGTTGTTGGCTCCCATCACCATATCCACTTAGTCCACCTAGCATATTAGATCATTGGAAAGGAAGGGATGAGATTCAAAGAATCCCAATCGCTCATCTCCTATTCAATCATACATAATATATGCAAAGCAAGTCGTAAAAATGTATGCATGAATAAAATGGAAGTCATAAACATTCAAGAAGCAAGCTTGGCATGTGAACAAGTCATACAAATTATTCAAGAGCTCATCAAGTGTTTGGATTGGCCTTACACTTTTCCTCATGAATGTTGGACTTGCCTTACCCTCTCTTTGAGAGCTTTGGACTTAATCATACTCTTGGGAGCCCACTTTACTTTTGGGAGACTCTTTGCTTTGTCTCAACCAATCTCAAGGGTTCTTGGCTCATCCTCACCATGGTAAGAGTTCTTGGCCTCTCCACACTCAAGCAAACTCAAACAAACATCATACATTCATTTGAAAGCATAACATGTCATCATGAAATTATGGCATATAACATCATGCTAGCATACTTTTCATGGCTTGAAAATATACATACACACATTCTAAGACAAGCCAAACACATATTCATACATGAGAGAAGGTAGAGAGAGCTATCTTGTATACACTCACACACTTTTTCCTTGGATTTCAAGCCTCCTCTTTCGGCCACACACCCACAAATTGGTAGAGATGGTTTCTCTTAGTCTAGATACAATTTATGAAAGCCAATTAGGTTTATGAAATAAACTTTAAGGTCACACAACTTGCTTAAACATTGGATTGCTCTATAACCCCCATTATGGTCCATAAATGCACTTAATGAAGCAACACCCCTCAAACAATTTTTAGCCTCAATTCTTTCCTTTCAAATATGATTCTTGACTCCTTTTAAACCTCTTGGAGTTATCACACAATTAAAACAAGGGGCTTAACATTATGTTACTTCTTTAGGTCATAATATGGAACCTAAAGCACCAATTCACTTTCTATGAGTTCTAAATTTTTTTCAATGCCTCCCCTCATTTTCATTCATCAAATATGACTCAAGAATGGCCTTAGAAAAATTTTACACTCCCCTAACTATGAGAACTCTCTTTGGCCAAGCTTATGCATGGTTTAGGGCTCCTTGAAGTTTTCTTTGTTTTCTTGAAAGAGGAAGTATATGGGGAGCATCTTAGGGATCTTAGGAACTCATTTAAACTCTTAATTAAACCTAAGAATCATTACATAAAGTCAGATTTTACAAGGTACACACAAAATCTTATGATCTGCTTTTGAAATCTAATGATTATTTTGTTGTTTTCTTTGCATATTCTTATTCTTCTCCATCAAATACCTAATATTCATGCTTGATTGGGCTTAAAAATCAGATCCTCCTAGAGCTCCTAGGGTTAGGCGAAATGGAGAAGAAAGGTGAAGGAAGATATCAACCATAGGATGTAATTTTACCTAGTTTCCTTGTTTGTTTTTGGCTTGAATCTTGCTTTCTCCAAACTCCTCTCTTCAAATCCAAAATTTTCCTTGAGTTTCTCCCTTGAATTAGATTTATAAACTTCATTTTAATCAAAGAAAATCAAGGAAAATGAAGGAGAGGTGGTGTGGATGGAGAAAAACATGAAAAATAACCATAAAAACATACCTTTAGCTTGGAATTTCTTCTCCTTCTCCTCTTCTCTTGGTGCGCCCAAAGCCCTAGCTCTCTCTTCTGAAATTATGCAAAATTTTCTGATTCCAAATGGGGGAGAAAGTGGGGCGCCACCTATATATAGGAGTAGAAAAGTGGCTTTTTCAAAAATTCTAATTTTGCCTTTCATACTTTGCATTTTTGTTTTTCCTTCGTTTTAGCTCCTTTTTTAGAACCGTCTTTTCTATTATAAAATTTAGGTTCCCAATTAAATAAAATGTCTTTGGAATTACTCAAATCGGAGGCAAAACCTTCTTGAACGAACCCATCAAAGTTTGGGCACATCGACATTGGAAAACATCCACTGGAGGGGATTTAACTGTCTCGAGGCTTCCCATAGTTTTCAAGGTCTCTAAGAACCCTGAAAAACTCAAAACTTTCATTTAAAAATCCCTCTTGTGTGAATTCCAAAAATTGCTCAAAATTATGAAAATGCCATTACATTTCGTAGGATTTTCGTCAAAATTTGTTTCTTCATTCTAGCTCCGTTTTTCCTTCCGTTTGAGGCTAGAATTCTCATTTTTAGGAGTCTAGAATATTACTCAATTTTTTTGAGACCTTAACTAATTCGTTTCGGGAGACTTGCTTTGAAAATGCATCCGTTTCCGTCGTTAACAAAAACCAGACATTACAATTAACATGTTAGGTGTCAATGTGGTAAATCAAGCAAATCACAAAATTGTATAGTCTTTCTAAAGCATGTTCAAATAGGGTTCAAGCAAAAATATAATTATATAAAGGTCAGGCTTGAAAGGCACAAGCACAACAAATCAATGACTAAATTATCTCTAATGATCATGCAATAACTAATGATTTTCCTTGAGAGATTATAAGACTAGTTTTAGAACCCTAATGTTGAGACATAATATACAAATTAAATTATAAAATTTGTTCTCCAAAAGCATGTACTCAAAGTATGTTTGGCTAATTAGTGTGCAAATTTTTTCAAAATTGTAGGAGAAAATAATATTACATATTTGGACTAAGAACAAAGTATAATTGACATTGAGTTCTTACTAAACACATCTTGAAATTAACACCGTTTATCATTAGAAATAGACATGCATCAAAGTAGGCAAGTAGGTTGTAACATCCTAAAATTACTTAATATGGATTATAAACAAATAATTAAATTAAAGATTTTTAAGGAAAAATAATTTAAATAAAGGATTATGAGAGAAAATAAATAAATTAGGAATTTTGAAGGAAATTAAATAATTGGAGAATTATTTTGGAAAAATAATTTATTTAGGAATTATTGAGAAAAATTGATTTATTTATGGGTTTTAAATTAACTGAGTAAAAACTAACAAGTGACCTTAAGAAAATTATTAGAGCTCATTATCCCTTAAAAACTTAATTAAAACATGATAAGAAGGGTATAAAATGGAGAATAAGTTGATACTTATTAAGCATAGCAAAGCTTATGATCCTGAACTCATAACTCATGACTTAACTCACTTAAAAACACCCATTTAAACCTAACTCTCTTCCCCCACTTGGCCAAATGCACACACAATAAACAAGAAAAAAAATGCAAAAAATGTTGGAAAGAAGAGAAAGTGTGGAGGCTTGGCTTTAAAGCTCCAATTTAGTAGGAAGGAGACATTTTTGGCTTAGATGAATGTTAAGAAAAATGATTCTTTCCTTTTCCTCTTTCTTTTAAATCGAAAAACTCATGATTTAGTGGTGGTTTATGAAACCCTAGGTTGAAGATTTGAAATTTTTGGAGTGTTATTGGTGAAGAAGTGAAGGAAAAGGCTAGAACATGCATTAGGTAAGTATTTCTCCTCCATTTGTGATGTCATTTTACTCACACTCCATCTTGAAGCCTGACTTTGGTAAGGTGGTTGATGTACATGTGAAAATTTAAGGAACTCATTGTTGAAGTTGGGAATTTAGAGCAAAAAGCAAGCAATTAGGGCTTTAGGATACTTGAGTAACGTAACAATCATTTGGGCTATTAGGATTTTGATTATTAGGAAAAGGATTCCCTTGAACTAATAAATGGATACTTGTTATTTATGGTTACTCTAGGCTTGTATTGCTTATTAGAAGGTGGTAATAGCTAATAAGAGAGTGGTAGACATCATTTGATGTTACCAGGGTTAATTCCATTCATGTTTATGTGAAATCATATTTGATGGCTAGAACATGCATGTGTTTATATGTTGATACTATGTTTAAGTTTGACAACTTGTTACATTTCATCATACACCTTATTATTTACCATAATAGTGGTGTGTCTAGCCCATTGGAGGTTATTGACTAATGACTATGTTATATACCGAAGTAATGGTGTTGATGCCAAACTTATTCGGTATAATTGCTTGAATATGGTATGTTTCATGATCTTTGTATATTAAGCATCATTAGTGATTGTCTAAATAAATGTGAATGGAATATGATTATTAGTTATTAAGATTTTATATCTCACTCTAGTTGTGACCTAACATTTTGCAGGTGAAAGATCAAGTTTTGGCGAAAGGAAGCAAGTGGATAAGTAACCGCTAGATAAGTTATAGTTTTGTAATATCTGATGTTTTAGTTTATATTTTGGTATCTTGCAACTTGTGATATAAAAGGCCAAGTGTAGGATTACTCATATTTTATGATATGTAATGTAAGGATAGCAACTAAGACCCTAGATAATGCCTTATTCTTTTGTAAAAGGATATTAAATGTAATTATGATTTACCTTGGAGTTATCTTGTGATTGATGATATATTACATGCAATCATGATTTTTTATCTTGTTTGGTTGTATAAGGATGTTGGCTTTACTTTATTGTTCATGTATGGATGCCTTATAGCTGTTTTGGGGTAGTTTTGATATGGGATGGCATTAGTTAATGATTGAACAATTAGTGGCTAGAGAAAGTCACTAAGTTAAATTTTGATCCATAAGGATTTGGGACTTGGTGGCACTACTTTGGGGTTGGCTTAGGGTATTGAAATTTGCCCCAATAGGTTAGAATAGTATTAGTAGATGTTAGAATAAATTTGGAACCATGGAAAGTTGCTTTGTGGCATTTATAAGGTTTTAGTGGAAATGTATACACTTGAAAGGTTAGATGAGTAAATGATTGAAGGAGTGAGCTTTAGGACATTATTAAGTCCCTAAAATATGCTTAATGAATGGGTTAAGAGTATTGGATTGGCCAAAAGGTGGTTGACTAAAGGAGTTTTGGGGGTTTTACCTTAATGCAGAATTTAGTTTACTGATACTGGTATGACTAGTCAACTAGCATGGTTCCTAAGAGAAGTGACCAATTATAAAATGCACTAGTTAACCATTCCCTTGTAATCAATCAATTGTTCATCCTTAACCAGTCAATTGTTGGTTCTAAGATTTGCCACTTTTTTCTTAAGGTTAATTTCTTAGCTCTTTAGAGGTCCTTAAGGAAAACCTAGGGATGCCAAGTGACAATAAGAGGATTAAGGAATAGTTAGATTGTCATAGGAAGTCTGTAGATGATTTATAAGTAGGATTTAGTTACTTTCTACCAAGGTGTGGTTACTTAGTTCTTAGCTTTTATTTGGATTCTCAATTTTGGTTTTAGTAGGTTAACAAACATAAAGATTATAATTGGGTCAAACTTATAGTGTTTTTGCTAATTATGCTTCTACTTAATGTTTATGGCTAAATCCTTTTAGTTAGTCTGTTTAGAGTTATTAGGTGTTACACAGGCTAACTAGCATAAACAAAGCTCAAATATGAAAATAGACAAGTTAAAAATTCACAAAATTTCAAGTTATTTTACCCTAGCATCCAAATCTACCTCACCTTTAAACATAAACTCAAAATTGTCCCTAATATTGGTAAGGAATAAAACCAAAAGACAAAAAAAGGGAGGCAATAGTGAATCATGATGGTGATCCTTTATTTTTTGCTTTTAGATTGTTTTAGTTGTTGTAACTTAAGGTATCAAGTCGTGATAATGGTGCTCTTTACCACAACAAAGGCTTTGCCTTAAGATTTAGGTCCCATGATGTTGCACTTGGGTGTTGTAATGCCTTATGCTTATGTTTACAACTAAAATTCTTTCTTCATTACTATGAACCTTAACTCATTTTTCATACCCCTCATGTGCAATTTTCATAAAATTAAGAATAAGAAGAGTACTAAATAAGCATAATAAGATGTTGAAAACTTACTTTTTCATCAAAATTTCCCTTCCAAACTCTTGTTTTTTAGATTTTCCATGCATAATTGAGGCTTTGGAACTCTTCTTCCTTGAGCAATCGAGGTAGGTCAAAGAGTTTCCAACTTGATAGACTTGAAAAAAAAAAGTAAAAAGTACAAGATATAGATACACAATTACTTTTTAGCACAACTATAAATAAAAACTTAGGTTGTCTCCTAAGAAGCACTAAATTTAAAATTCTCAACTTTACTTTATAGTAGAATCTAATCATAGATATTAAAAACTATAATTGTTTTACTTCGCTTTTTCTTTGGGTAAGCAGGCTTCAGTTGTAATGAGTGTCTATTCCAGTTGGGAGCATGTGACCCCTCAACCAAAGATTTCATTAAAGCATACACCTTAGTTGACATGATAAGAAGCTCTAATTTTAATTATTTTTGGACAATTTTAGAAGTCTCTAAATACTTCAAACACCTTAAAAAATCTTCTTGATTCTCTATAATAAGAAGCAAAGAGTCAATTGGAGAATTCATCAAATGATTCTTTTTACAATTGTTTGGAACCATATTATCTACTTTAGTCTCATTGCAATACTTTCTTGGTTTATCAAGAGGTTACCCCTATGACCTTTTAAATGATTACTTCTTACCCTTCTAGCTTTATAATATTCTCTCCTTCCATTCTAATCTACTCATTGTTACCTTCACATTCGTTAAAAACCTTTACCAACTCTTTTTACTCCTTAAAGTAATATCATTGCAATGTTCCTCATCTTTTAATCTAAAAGTGGTTGCCATATCACTTGGAAGACTTTCTTATTCTCCATTAATGATGATAGTGGCTAATTAGCCTATTTAAGTCTCAAAAATATAAATGGTAGCATTAGTCTTAGTGATAATTCATATATTTTATATATTTTTACCTATTAATTATAGATTTTTTATTAATTATTTGATGATAATTGAGTTTTATTGGATATTATTTGGATTAGAAAATGAAATTTCACCTTTTGGAATTTTATTGCATAAATTTAAGCATTTTAATGATTTTATTTCTTAGTTGATAATTTTATTTCATGGGCTGTTGATTTTATTTCATTTTAACTTAAGATAATTTTATGGAAAGGGGCTTAAAAGGCATGACATATAGTGTAAGGAGGACCAATTGGTAAATCAAGGGTGAAGATTAAAAGCTAGGATTAAAAGTGAAAATCAATGGTGGATATCAAGTGTAGAATTTTCCATCCAATCCACGGCCACTCCCTCACATGAAACCACACACCACCAAATCCATTACTCACACATGCACTCTTTCATTTTCATGTATAGATTGGACTTCCACATAGGCTCTCTCATGGACAACACACAACCACTAATTCGTGAGAGAAGCATGTACTAAACACACACAATTACACACTCACAAGTGCAACTCATGTATACAAAGACACACAAAGAGCTTTCTCCAAATCTCACCAAGACACACATTCATGTGCACAGGTTAACACACACACAGCTGGATGAATGAGGGAACTTCACATATGTCTATGAGGCTTGGGATTGGCACACACCCACGAATTGAATGAGCTAATCCCTCTCACACATTTAGCTACTCTCTTATCCATTCACACACAAAATACATGAGGCACTAGATCTAGCTCTCATTCTTCCACACAATCAGATTCATGTGCAGATAGCTTCACTTGGAATCACACTCCCATGCATATCATCACACATGGATCATGCATACATAAATGGCTAGCCCACTATAAGACACAGAAAAAAGCACATGAGGAAGGTTCTGACATGGAAAAGGCATGGGTTTTGGGTGGAGAGAGGAATGAATTATAGATAAAAATGCCACATAAAATAGGAGGGAGAGAGGCTCAGGATGGAAGAGAACAAGTGATAAGAAGCAAAACTTGAAGGCCTATTTGATTTTTTGTTTTCAAACCAATTTTCTATTTTTTAAAACAAAAAAACTTGTTTGATAACGTGTTTTTAATAAAGTATTTTGCAAAACAAAAAAAATATAGAATTTTGTTTTCAGAAACAGAAAAATCAAAATATTTTTTTTAAATGTTTTGTAACTTTTGTTCTGTAGAATTAGAAAAAAAATAGAAAATAATTATTTTTTAGAAAAATGAAGCAAATAGATTTTTTTATTTTTTTGTTCTTAAAATTTGTTCTTAAAAATATCTATTTTAAAAACATTAAAACAAAAATAGAATCAAACAGGCCTTGAGATTCTTATATATATATATATATATATATAAGCTCTCATGGTTGTGTGGGGGGTATCTACATTTTCTCCACTTTTTGCAATCCATGAAAACTTAATTCCATCTTATGGCTAACTTAGATGAAGACCTTGATTGGAGCTTGAATCCATGAAGATTATCTAGGGATTTGGCTAAGATTTCTATCATATTTTTCCCTCTCTATCTAGCACTTTTTGTTATTCTTGTACTACCTTAGTTAAGTTGGTATTGGATTAAGATTAGTGTTGTTTATAATTGCTGGCTAATTAGACATCAATTAAGAGAGAATTTTGACACTTAATGGATCATTATTTTGATGGTTTTATGTGCTGTAATTTTTATATACCTCTAATTTTCAGCTTATGCAATCATGGTGTTAAATGAAATACATGTTAAAAATTTTGTACTTGAATATTTAATTTGAGGTTTCCTTAGGGTTTGATTAGTTAATTGAACTTCCTATGATGAAAGTTTAAAAGCTAATTTGATTGATTAATTATTTTCTTAATGTTCAATGGGTTTAATCACAAGAATTAATGAATTAATATAGAATTAATATTTCAATTAATATTGATTTGATTTGTTAATTTCTTGAATCTTGTATGGTAATTCAAGATAAATTAGTATGAACACATGTATGAATTCTTAGAACAGAACTATTAACAATTGAATTAGGAATAAGATAGTAAACATCAAGGGATAAATTTAAAGTTAGCCACTCATCCATTGTTAACTAGTTCAATTCTTACATTTTATTTTTGATTCACTTTAAATTTTAGCTAATTGAAGTTAATTAAAACCCCCTAAATTAGGTAGCTTTTAGGTTTTACTTACACTTGAAAAGCTCTTTTAAATAATTAGAATCCATTTTCGTGGGAAACAATCTAAGTTACATCTAATATTACAGATTTTTATTCAACCTAATTTATTTGAAGTTGCTAGGTACAACCATTAAATTTAACGTCGCTGTTGAGGAAATTGTGTTGACAATTGTTTGAAAAAGTTGTCTAGATGTTGTAGCTCTATTTATATATAGTTTTTCCTCTATTTTGAACTTGAATTTTGGTCATTTCAATTACTTGGTTCACTTTCTTTGCTTGCCCGAATTTTTGTTTGACTTGCCTAAAAAATTCTAAAACTTAGTATTCTTAAGTTTTTGAGTGAGATAAGCAAAAGTTATTACTTAAGCTATAAGATATCATATTTTTAAGCCAAATTCCAATGTTTAGAGTACTTTTCTGAATTCTTTTAGGATTTTTCTAATTTTTTTATATTTAATTTCTTTATTTTTGTGAGTTTCTGATATGTGATATTCCTCTATTTTTTAGTGTCTTTTGTGTATTAGGTAGTCACTAGTTAAATTTGATTTTAATTTTCTTACTTTAAAGTAAATAGTAGTGATAGTTTATTATTAATGTTTTGTGTGCTTGATTTGATTGTGCTTCTCATATTCTTTGCGTAAATCTGGATGGCTATTTTATGCCTAATCAAGGTTTCTACAATTTTTGTGCAAATGATAGGATTCTCTAAAAGATGGATGAAGTAAAATCAATGCTTAATGATATATACTTTTTTTTTTAATTTGCTCCTCTTTCAATTCAATAGCATTTGTGATGCGTTGACTCATTTGAATTCCCAAACTCTTCATGAGGTTATCAATTATTTATTGTTCATGAAGATTTTTGTGTTTGACTTCTTGTTGGTATTGAAGATTATCGACTTCAAATAATTGATAACCTCATGAAGAGTTTGGTAATTCAAATGAGTCAACCCATCACAAATGCTATTGAATTGAAAGAGGAGCAAATTAAAAGAGAGTATATAGAGGAGGAAGAGTCTTCTTCATTTAGTAATGTGATTCATCTTCTAATACATTGCATTTTATTGAAAATGACTCTAGTTTACATAATAACACAGTGACTACCAATGCATATGATGATGTTGTTTTTGAATTGCATGAGAATGATGAGATAAATAATAGTGAATCTTGTATTAACTGTTGTGATGTAGATGAAGAAGTTACTGTTGAATTCCTTGATATGATTGATTATGGTAATGTATTAAGTAAAAACGATACATGTGTTGATGTTAATGAGTTCTTGTGTATTGATGCACTTGGTTTTTCTACCCTTAACTGTGGCCATATTGATGATTTTATTTCGAAACCCGTTAATGATGATACTATTGAGTCTAGGGTAGTAGATAAGTGTGGGAGTAACTTAGCATGTGATGACATGATTGATAAAATAATAGATGTAGCATGTGATGAGGGTGTGAATGGTATAATTGTTAAGTCACTTATCGTTAATTTAAATTCTACTTTGAGATGCATATGTCTTTATTTGCATACATGTCCTGCATGTATTGGGATAAATGATTTTTTGAGGTTTGATGATTTTATTAAGTCCATGGATTCATATGTCTATAGTAAGACTATTGATAATATTGATTCTTCTGATCATACTAGTGTTAATGAGAGCATGAATAAAGATGGTCATGTGGATAGTGTTAATATTAAATTTGATAAGCACTATGCACCATTCACAAAATTTGATAAGCATGATTTTTATATGCTTTAATGCTCCTAACTTAAGCATTTTAATGAGCAAATATGGCTTGAGGAGTTTAATTAGATGTAATTTGGTTTTAGTAGTCATTCTCTGCACTTTAGGAATTTAACTGCAAAATTATTGATTTTAAATGCATAAATCATTTTAAATGAATTTTGTGAAATTTTCTCCTTTGTTTTTATGTAGATTTTGGGAAAATCATCTCTCATGTTAATTAAGGAATGGATGAATCATGCTACACAATTCCCCATATGAACCATGCTCCATGTTGCAACACCTAGGTTGGAAGAGAATAGCTACATGAAGCTTGGTTGTAAACAAAAGAGAAGAAGCTTCAAGCACTTACTGTTTTGACGTGAGACAGTTGAGTTAAATGAAGGGAAGCTAGAGGAGAAATAAGACTTGGTTTTAACGGGGAAAAGAAGCTGGGTTGAAGGAAGCTATGGGATTACATGGAAGAAACCACGGGTTTGAGATTGAAGAAGAAGCTGCACGATGGAGAAACATGTGGATATGAAGCTGAGAATAAGAAGAAGTGTTGTACTGATTTGAAGACGTGGCTGAACAGAAAAAGAGAACCACGTGAAGTGAGCTTGGTTTTGATGCATGAGAAGCTACATGAATGGAGCATGCACATCTACACAATCACGCACGAAGGCTAGAGAGGAAAAGGATCTACAGGCTGGGGAGGACTCCAACTCAAACACACACTCGAGCTACATGAAGAAGCACAAAAGCTACGGGAAGCATGAATGGAAATGGAAATGATGGTTCTGTGTGTTGCATAGGAGGCTAAGAATAATAAGAGAAACACAGAAGCAGCCAACGTGGAGAAGCTTGAGAGAATGAGCTGAAGGCTGGACAACAATGTGAAAAAAATGTGGAGAAGAGGGCAAAATGTAGGAAAAAGGATAGACTAAATAAATGTGAAATAAAAAAGCTAATGAGCTGGGCTGGAGGCAAGACGTAGCTACATGAAGGAGCCAACATGGAAAAAGAATAAAAGAAGCACGAAGCATAGATTTTGTTTTATTATATTCAACACTTCAGCATGACAAGTTGGGGCCCACACATATAAATAAAAGAAGAAGCACGTGAAGAGCAAAAAGGAGCCACGTGAAACGAATAAAAAAAACATGTGAAGAGGGGCTGGAGGCATTCATCCATCGGATACATTCCATACGCGAGACACTCTGTCATATTCCATTCATCTCTCACCTATCGTCCATTCATGCCCCTTCGTCCAGCAGCCATCCACCACGCCATTCCATTCATTTCAACCTCCAGCCATTCTCCAATAAAGCTCCAATCCACCTTGTGATTAGCTAGGAGGAAGGCTTTTGAGTTGAAGCTTGAATCTAAGGATTAGATTCAGAATTTTGGGCTAAGATTCTCTTATTTTTTCAACACTTTTCTTTTCTTATATTCTCTTGGTTAAGATTGTATTTGATTAGGAATGTAGGTTGTTTATAGTTAGTGGTTAGTTAGACACTAATTAGGATTTTTTTATTAATTAATTGATTGGATTAAACACTGAATTTTGCATTTGCCTACGACTTTCCAAGTGTGCAATCAAGGTGTTTGATGGAATGTTTGTGAGAATTGGTATGCCTCATTGTCTATTTGAGGATTCCTTGTTGTTTAATTGGTTAATTAAACATATTTGGATGATGATTCAGAGGCTAATTAATCAGTTAATTAATTAAATTAAGTGTTCATTGATCTTAAAGACAAGAATTGACGATTTAATACAGGATTGAGGTTTTAATGCAACATTACTTTGTTAATCTCTTGATTCTTGAATGGTAACCCAAGATAACTTGTTATGGACATAATTAGGGACTCTTAGACCAGAATTAATTACAAATGGATTAGGATAAGGATAGTGGTTATTAAGGAATGAATCTAAAGCTAGTCATAAGACCATTATTCACCCATAATTCATACAATTAGGTAGCAATTAAGAATTTTATTTCAATTTCAATTTACTTATTTTAATTAGATTAAAAAACCCCCCTTAATTAGATAGTTCTAGGATCTTTTAACACTTAGAAAACCCAATTAAATATTGAACTCCAATTCCAAGGGAGATGACTTAGGTTGTGCCACTAACTATAGAATATAATTTAACCTAGTTTCATTTTGAGGGTTGCGCGACAAAATTCATCAAAATTTGGTGCTGTTGCCGGAGAATTGGAGTCTTAATTGTTTGAAAAAGTTTTCTAGGTGTTTAACCTCTATTTTGATTTTATTTTAGCTTAGTTTTTGTTCTGTTTTGAACTTGGATTTAGATCATTTTGGTATTGCACATCAACTTGTCTGCTTGCTGAAATTTTTGTTTAAAGTGTCCAGAAAATTCTTAAACTTTGTTTTCTAAGGTTTTTGGGTGTTTTAAGCAAAAGCAATGGAAAAGCTATTAGGTACACCATTTTTTGGCCAAATTCCAATGTTTAAGGCACTTTTTCTAATTTTTTTGGATTTAATTTCTTTATTTTTTTGTGAGTTTGTTTTGTGTGATTAACTTCTATTTTTGAGTTTTTTTTATTGTTAGGTAGGTCTTATCTTCATTTGAATTTTTATTTGCTTAATTTTGATTAATTTTAATGGTAGTTTGTTAGTGATTTGTTTTATACTGAAAGTGATTGAATTTCTCATTTTATTAGCTTGAAATGGATCCATATTATTATTCTAATCAAGGTGTCTATGATTCCTATGCAAATGATAGAATCCTCAGGCAGTTGGATAATCTCAAGACAATGCTTCAAGACCTTCTTAAACAATAAAGACAAGAACAACAAGCCCAACAATACCAACAAGTCCAACAACCATGCTACCAACTACACCATCATTCTTGTGAAGTTCACCCCAGTTACATTGAACCATACCACCATCCATATGAAGTTCACCCAAATTACCACCATCATTATGAGCCACACCACAACTTCCATATGCAAGAGCCAGAATATCATCCGTACAATTATCATGAGGGATACATACAACAAGAGGTCCAGAGGGAACCAAGTTGGGAAAAGAGAATGATGCAGCAATTAGAAGCCTTTGATCTTCAAAACCAACAAAAAGATGCCTACAATCTTCAATTTGAACAGGAAATTGAACGGTTGCATCTTGAAAATCAACAAAAGATTGACAACCTCATGAAGAATTTAGGAATTCAAACGAATCAACCCACTTCAAGTGCTAATGAATTAACTAAAGAGCAAATTAGAAGGGAATGTATAGAGAAAGAAGAATCTTATTCACTGGGCAATATCCTTCCATCTTCTAATACTTTGCAATTTGTTGGAACTGAATCTAGTATACTTGATAGCACTATGATTAATGATGCATACAATGTTGTTGATTCTGAATTGCATGATGATGATGTTGATGAGGAAATTGTTGTTGAATCTCCTGATTTGATTGATTATGGCAATGCATTGAGCAAAATTGATACTTCTTATGATGTTCATGATTCCTTGTGTATTGATGCACTTGGAATTTCTACTTCTAGCTGTGACTATAGTGATGAATTCATGTTTGAACCAATTGATGAATCTATTGAGTCTAGGGTAGTAGATAAGTGTGGGGGTGACTTAAAATGTGATGATCATTCTGTTCCTAGTGTGGAATTGGTTAATAAGTCTGTTGTTGATGCATCTTCTGAGTTTAGGGATAGCATACTATCAGAACCATGTGACATAGCTGATTTGGATGATTCTATTGATTGTGTGTGTGTTGGATCCACTATATGTGATAGATGCTCACATATTAATTCTTTCATTGAGACTAGTGAGTTCCTCACATATATTGATCATCATGATTCATCACTAGCATGTAATGGTATGATTGATGAAATAGTGAATGTAGCATGTGATGAGAATATTGATGAAGAAATTGTCGAACAACTTGTTATTGATGAATCAAACTTTAATTTGAAATTTTTATGTGATGAATTGCATATATGTCCTGTAAGTGTTGAGATTAATGAGTTTCTGGAGTCTGATAAGTTTGTTGAAGCCATGAATTCCATTGTTTGCATTGAAATTGTTGGTAAGATTGATTCTTCTGATCATACTAGTATTGATGATAATATACATAGTGATAGTGTTGATATTGAAAATTTTATTGATACTTGTGCTGCTATTGATATTAGTGAGAGACTAGATTTTGTTATTCATCATTGTTTAGAATCTTGTGAGCCTACTAATGTCTTTTTGGTCAAGGACGATATTGTTTCTCTTGGTAAGAGTTCGGAACAAATTCTTGAAGTTGGTGAGCTAATTCCCAACAATCAACAGACTCTCCCAACTGAGAAAAAGCAATTGCCATATGCCTTGAATTTAAAGGATTGTGAGAAGTTGCAATTAAATTTTTCTCTAGATACAGTGACTCTTATTGATAGGAGTCCAGTAGATTTTATTGGTTTTGATAAATATTTAGAAAGTCTAGAGTCTAGTGTTTTTAAATTTGATTTAGGATTTTTTTCTTTAGTTTTAAATGTTTTAAATTTGATTTTCCTTCTTTCACTGCTTGTGAATATGTTGAATTTGACTTTCTAAGACTACTGATGGTTGAGGAAGTCCATGGGTCATCACTGAATGATCAATCAAAATGTTTTAAGGAAGTGAAACTCAAATTTGTTCAATTAAGAAGGAATAAAGTAGTTTTAATTTTAATTTTTGATACGTATGATTAATTAGTCTCTGATAGAGTTCTTTTTAGTTTAGGATTTAGTTTTCTTTTCTTTTTTGCATTATTGTTTGTTTTT
Source organism: Erythrophleum ivorense (assembly GCA_026724425.1). Lineage (NCBI taxonomy): Eukaryota > Viridiplantae > Streptophyta > Magnoliopsida > Fabales > Fabaceae > Erythrophleum > Erythrophleum ivorense. Next base: position 4,711,764 of record JAIUCV010000025.1, on the reverse strand, counting down.
GTTTCTATTTTGTAGTTAATAAATGGTTGCTAACCAACTACAAAAGGAAATCTAAGCCAACCTTGAGGTCTCCATTTTCAAGTTCATCCGGTTGTATTCTCTCCTTTCACTCTCTTTATATTGTGCTGTTTATCTGTTTACTAGATTGTGTGCTAACATTGAGGACAATGCAATATTTAAGTGTGGGGGGGGGGGGGGGAGGGTCATTTCATTCCATCCATCTTTTCCTTGCTTTGAAAAAAAAGAGAAAAATTGAAAATTTTTAAAAAATAGTGTGATTTTAAAAAAAAAAATATGTGAAAGTTGCAAGTTGAGATGATTGTAACTTGGATTCACTTAGACAAGATAAGTAATGGATCTTATGTTTTAATTAAAGTAAAGTGGCAATGAATTTGATTTCAATGAATTATTTGATAGCCATTAGCTGGTGAGAATTTAAGCCTTAATTGTTCATTTCTAGTATGTATTCACCTATCTTTGCTTTCACTCTAGAACTTGTCTCGATTCTTTGTTGAAACCATAATTGCATTTGCATGCATGAAAGGGATAAGGCATTCATTTTCTTTTATAGCTAGTGAACCAAAAAGCCAACCTACATGCATCTTATCCATTGTTTAGCCACTTTTGACCTTGGTTTCATTTTCTTGTTTAGCCTATAGCCATTAAATATATTCCCACCTTGTTTGAAGATGCCTTAAAGATTTCAAGGAGAATTACACTTGTCTAGGATGGATGAATGTATGCTTTACATTTATTTAGGCCATTGTTATTCAAAATTGAGTAGAATGTACAAAGTTAAAGGAAAGAAGAGATAAAAGAGCAAAAGAAAAGTAAAAAAAAAAAGGAAAAAAAAAAGAGAAAAAGCAATTGAAAATCAAAAGGAAGAAGCGTTTTGAGTTAGTATTGCCTATATTTATTGGAAAATAAGGCCTTAAATGCACACTCTTCCCTATCCTAGATCTTATTTTATTGCTCTTGAAGTCCTAAGGTGTTCTATTTGTTGTTTGTTTTTCCCCTTGTTTTTGTATCCATTCATTTCATCTCCTTAACCCCGCTACAACCCTGAATAAGTCCTCTTAATTTGTGCTTTGCATTTGACATGGGTGGTAGAGACTTAGAAGCTTGACAAGCCTATGGCAGTGAAGCTTAGATAGGTGAAGTTTGAGTGAAACACATTACCTAAACACGTGAGAGTTGAGAGTAAACACTAATCCATGTGAGGGGCTATGCATTTTCAATTCATTCTTTTCAAATGAAATTGCCATAGAGCTTATTTCTTGATGCAATTGAAGTTAGCTTGGATTGTTGAAGTGTTGATAATTTTTGATCATTCTCTATCTTGTAACTTTCTACACTTTGCATTTTCATTTTCCTTCTCCATTGGCCATTCCACTAGTTTTTCTTTATGATCTTAAGCTTTACCCAAGAGTGCAAAGGTTTAAGTGTAGGGGAATTTGATAAGCATGATTTTTATATGCTTTAATGCTCTTAACTTAAGCATTTTAATGAGAAAATATGGCTTGAGGAGTTTAATTAAATGGAATTTGGTTTTAGTAGTCATTCTCTGCACTTTAGGAATTTAACTGCAAAATTATTGATTTTAAATGCATAAATCATTTTAAATGAATTTTGTGAAATTTTCTCCTTTGTTTTTATGCAAATTTTGGGAAAATCATCTCTCATGTTAATTAAGGAATGGATGAATCATGCTACACAATTCCCCATATGAACCATGCTCCATGTTGCAACACCTAGGTTAAAAGAGAATAGCTACATGAAGCTTGGTTGTAAACAAAAGAGAAGAAGCTTCAAGCACTTACTGTTTTGACGTGAGACAGTTGAGTTAAATGAAGGGAAGCTAGAGGAGAAATAAGACTTGGTTTTAACGGGGAAAAGAAGCTGGGTTGAAGGAAGCTATGGGATCACATGGAAGAAACCATAGGTTTGAGATTGAAGAAGAAGCTGCACGATGGAGAAACACGTGGATATGAAGCTGAGAATAAGAAGAAGTGTTGTACTGATTTGAAGACATGGCTGAACAGAAAAAGAGAACCATGTGAAGTGAGCTTGGTTCTGACGCATGAGAAGCTATGTGAATGGAGCATGCACATCTACATAATCACGCATGAAGGCTTGAGAGGAAAAGGATCTATGGGCTGGGGAGGACTCTAACTCAAACACACACTTGAGCTGCACGAAGAAGCACAAAAGCTACGAGCAATATGAATGGAAATGGAAATGATGGTTCTGTGTGCTGCATAGGAGGCTGAGAATAATAAAAGAAACACAGAAGCAGCCAACGTGGAGAAGCTTGAGAGAAAGAGCTTAAGGCTAGACAGCAACATGAAAAAAATGTAGAGAAGAGGACAAAACGTAGGAAAAAGGATGGACTAAATAAATGTGAAACAAAAGAGCTAATGAGCTAGGCTGGAGGCAAGACGTGGGAAGAAGAAGCTACAACGTAGCTGTATGAAGGAGTCAACGTGGAAAAAGAATAAAAGAAGCACGAAGCATAGATTTTGTTTTATTATATTCAACACTTCAGCATGAAAAGTTGGGGCCTACACATATAAATAAAAGAAGAAGCACGTGAAGAGCAAAAAGGAGCCACATGAAACGAATAAAAAAAACACATGAAAAGGGGCTGAAGGCATTCATCCATTGGATACATTCCATACGCGAGACACTCCGTCATATTCCTTTCATCTCTCACCCATCATCCATTCACGCCCCTTCGTCCAGCGGCCATCCACCATGCCATTCCATTCATTTCAACCTCCATCCATTCTCCAATGAAGCTCTAATCCACCTTGTGATTAGCTAAGAAGAAGGCTTTTGAGTTGAAGCTTGAACCCAAGGATTAGAATTAGAATTTTGGGCTAAGATTCTCTTATTTTTCTAGCACTTTTCTTTTCTTATATTCCCTTGGTTAAGATTGTATTTGATTAGAAATGTGTGTTGTCTATAGTTAGTGGCTGGTTAGACATTAATTATGATATTTTTTATTGATTAATTGATTGGATTAAATACTGAATTTTACATTTTTCCTATTATTTTCTAAGTGTACAATCAAGGTATTTGATGAAATGCTTGTGAGAATTGGTGTGCCTAATTTAGACCTGATCACAGGCCAGGCTCGTTTAAAAATAGGTCGAGCTCATAAAAAAATTTGCAAATTTTTTTAAGGCTAGCTTATTTTGCACAACTCTTTTTTTTTTTTTACATTTTTATCTTTTTTTAGTCTTAAATATTATATATATATTTATTTATTTCATTACTTGTTAGGCATACTTTTTTTATTTTAAATTTTAAATAACTCATTAAAAAATTACAAAAAGTTTAAATAACTTATATATATATATATATATATAAGATAGTAAATAACTTAAAATATATATATATGAGATAGTAAAACCTCTCAAAATAATAATTTTTCTAATAATATTACTATTAATAATTTATTTTATTTGAATTATAATTTATAGCTATAAATAAATGTTCTAATAATATTATTTATTAATAATATATAAAAAATAATTATAATACGGGTGGGCTCGGGCTCGGGCTCGGGCCGGGCTTTAAAAAAGCCCAAACTTGGCCCTTTTTTATATTCAAGCTTTTTTTTTTTTGGCTCATATCCATTTTTTCGGGTCGGGCTTATCGGGCCGAGTGGGCTTCTCAGCCCATGATCAGGTCTAGCCTAATTGTCTATTTGAGGATTCTTTACTGTTTAATTGGTTAATTAAACATCTTTGGATGATAATTCAAAAGCTAATTAATCGGTTAATCAATCAAATTGAGTGTTCATTGATCTTAAAGACAAGAATTGACGATTTAATACGGGATTGAGGTTTCAATGCAACATTACTTTGTTAATCTCTTGATTATTGAGTGGTAATCTAAGATAACTTGTTATGGACACAATTAGGGACTCTTAGACCAGAATTAATTACAATTGGATTAGGATAAGGATAGTGAATATTAAAGGACGAATCCAAAGCTAATCACAAGACTATCATTCACTTATAATTCATACAATTAGATAGCAATTAGGAATTTTATTTCAATTTCAATTTACTTATTTTAATTAGATAAAAAGACCTCCCTTAATTAGATAGTTCCAGGATCTTTTTTAATACTTAGAAACCCAATTAAATATTGAACTCCAATTCTAAGGAAGATGACCAAGGTTGTGCCACTAACTATAGAATATAATCCAACCTAGTTTTATTTTGAGGGTTGCGCGATAGAACTTGTCAACGACCCAAGCTTCAAATTTCGACGATCCTTTGTTTTCGATATGGGAACGTTGCAATACTATGGTGGTTACATGGCTAACTCATTCACTTTCTTCCTCAATTGCTTAAAGCATATTGTGGATCGACAAGGCTTCAGATATTTGGGAGGATCTCCGAAGTCACTTTCCACAGAGTGATATTTTTTGCATTGCTGACCTACAGGATGAGCTCTACACCTTCAAACAAGGAGATCTGTCTGTAAGTGATTACTTCACGAAACTTAAGATCATTTTGGATGAATTTTCTAATATGTGTCAGCCTCCTTCTTGTTCTTGCACTCCTAAATGTTCTTGTAATACTTTGCGGAAAGTGCATTTATATCAAGAACAAGATTATGTAATACGATTTCTGAAAGGCTTTAATGATCGATATTCAACAATCAAATCTCAAATCATGATTCTTGAGCCTCTTCCTTCCATTAATTGAGTTTTCTCTCTTGTGCTGCAACAAGAGCGTGAGCTAGGAATTCTCGATCTTCCTTTTGATTCTAAGGTTCTATTAAGTAAGATTGATAAGAATCTTGTTTCTAACACTGGTTAATATCGAAACACTAAACAATGTACTTTTTATGGAAAGCCAAGGCACACCGTGGAAACTTGCTACAAGAAACATGGCTATCTCCTGGTTTTAAATTCCGTAATTCTTCATCCACGGTGAACAATATCATCCATGAGAACCGAGAGTCTTATGGTCAAGTGCTCCCTGCTACATCTTCATTTAATTATGCTTCAACGGCTTATCTCGGTTTCACAGTAGAACAATATCAAAAACTCTTGAAATTGGTTCAAAATGATTCTTCTTCTGTTCACTCTGTTAATCATGTCTCTTCTAGCTCAGGTAACCACGTTTCATTTGCATCATTTTCCTTTAAAAACTCTTGGATCTTAAATACAAGAGCCACTGATCATATATGTTCCTCTTCCTCCTCTTTTATTTTTTGTAAGCATATTAATCCTATCATTGTTCATTTACCTAATGAAACCACTGTGATTGCTTATCAATCAGGCATTGTTAAACTCTCAAATTCTCTATTCATTCACGATGTTCTTTTTATTCCATCTTTCAAATTTCACTTAATTTCTATTTCCAAACTTACCAAAACATTGAATTGCCCTGCTATTTTCCAGAGCCAATACTTCTTCATCCTGGATCTGCACCTCTGGAAGATGATTGGTTTAGCTAAAGCAAGAGAAGGGCTCTATATCATGAATCATCATACTACACCTTCACTCTGTCTCGCTTCTGCCTCATCTACTCCAAACACCACTTTTGATCTCTATCATTTTCGTCTAGGCCATCTCTCTTCCCCCACTTTACAGTGTATACAACAGAAATACCCTTATGTTTCTTGTAATAAGTGCTTTGATCATTGTGATACTTGTCATTTCGCTAAACAAAAGCGATTGCCATTTCCTATCAGCACATCTCATACAACTAAAATAATTTCCCTTTTACATGTTGATATCTGGGGTCCTTATCATCTTACTTCTATTCATGGGCACAAATATTTCTTAACAATTGTTGATGATTTTTCAATATATACTTGGATCATTCTTTTGCATAATAAATCTAAAACTCGCCAAGCTTTTAAAGATTTTATTCTTTTTTCTGAAAAACAATATCAAACCCCTGTTCAAATTGTTCGATCAGATAATGGTCCTGAATTTGCTATAATAGATTTTTTCAATTCCAAAGGCATCCTACATTAGACTACTTACATTGAAACACCTTAGCAAAATAGCATTGTTGAAAGAAAGCACCAACACCTTTTAAATATTGCACGTTCTTTACTGTTTCAGTCACATCTTTATTGGTCTTATGTCATTCTACATGCTGCCTACATCATAAATAGACTTCCTACTTCTCTACTTCAACATGATTCTCCTTATTTTCAACTCCATAATGCCTTTCTGGACCTTTTTGACTTAAAAGTCTTTAGCTGTTTGTCTTTTGCTTCTACCATTTCCCAAAGTCGTACAAAATTCGATCCTTATGCCCGAAAGTGTGTTTTCCTTGGTTATAAACTTAGTACTAAAGGTTATGTTCTTTTAGACCTTTCTTCCCATGCCATCTTTCTATCACATGATGCTCACTTTTATGGACACATATTTCCATTCACTGACATCATTTCTCCTCAAGAACCATTAGATATTTCCTTACCACAGTCTACTCCTCCCCTTAACCTTTTTGACCCCATTTCTTTTTCCACGCCACCTTCTTATGCTCCTTCTGCATGACCCTTACCTACTTTTTCACCTCTCACTGGGTCACCCTCCCTTATTGAACCACGAAGATCCACCAGACATAGCCATATACCTTCTTATTTGCATGATTACTATCATGCCTTACTTTCTTCAGCTCCATTACCTTCCATTGGTTCAGGTACTTGTTCCTCTCCTCATTCTTTGTCTTCGGTCCTTTCTTATGCTAATCTTTCTTCTTCTTATAAACACTTTAGCTTATCCATTGCTACTACTTCTGAGCCTAAAAGTTATTCTCATACTGTGAAACATGAGGTTTGGCGCAAGGCTATGGGTGATGAAATTTTGGCACTTGAACAGAACAACACATGGATCCTGACAGATTTACCACCTGGTAAACACCCCATTGGTTGTCGATGGATTTACAAGATCAAACATAAAGCTGATGGAAGCATTAAACGTTATAAGGCTCGCTTGGTTGCCAAAGGTTATACACAAATTGAAGGTGTTGATTACCTTGACACATTTTCTCCTGTTGCAAAGCTTTATACTGTTCAGTTATTGCTTGCTATAACTTCTGTTCGTCATTGGCATCTCCAACAACTTGATGTGAATAATGTTTTTCTCCATGGGGATTTAGCTCAGGAAGTTTACATGCGTCTTCCTCCTAGCTTCCATTCCCCTTCACCTAACACAGTTTGCAAGTTGCACAAATCCTTATATGGTCTTAAGCAGGCTAGTCGCTAGTGGTACTTGAAGCTTTCTGCTGCGTTGATCTCTTATGGGTATACACAGTCTAAATTTGACTATTCTCTATTTACTCGCACACTAATGGCTCTTTTACTGCTTTGCTGGTCTATGTGGATGATGTTATCCTTGCTGGTGATGATTTGTATGAAATCTAGCACATCAAATCTTTGCTTGACAGTGCTTTTAAAATCAAGGATCTCGATGACCTTAAATTCTTTCTTGGTCTTGAAATTGTACAATCTAAGAAAGGGATTTCTCTTAATCAACAAAAGTTTGCTCTTGAAATTCTAGAAGATTATGATTTTCTTACATGCAAGCCAGTCAAAACTCCAATGGATCGACATGTACAACTCTCCAAAGAAAGTGGTGTCCCTCTCTCAGATGGTTCTATCTATCGTACTCTAGTTAGTTGTTTATTATATTTGACCACTACTCGTCCCGACATATCTTTTGCAGTGCAACAACTCAGTCAATTTGCCTCCACTCCCATTGATCTGCACCTTCAAGCTACTCATAGAGTCCTTCGTTATATCAAATCATGTCCAGGCAAAGGTCTCTTCTTTTCTTCTAAGTCTGATCTTCACTTGAAAGCCTTCAGCGACTTTGACTGGGTTGGTTGCGTCGACTCCCGTCGTTCCATCACTGACTTTTGTGTCTTCCTTGATCGTGCTATAGTTTCATGGCGCTCCAAAAAGCAAAACATTATCTCTCACTCATCTTCAGAAGCAGAGTATCGAGCTCTTGCATCCCTCACTTGTGAGCTCCAATGGTTACTCTTTCTTCTTCAAGACCTTAACATACTTCATCCACGACCTGCTCTTGTATACTATGATAACCAATCCGCTCAACACATTGCTGCCAACCCCACTTTTCACGAACGTACGAAACACATTGAACTAGACTGCCACATAGTTCGTGAAGTACTTCAAGCTCGTGTCCTTCATCTCCTCCCTATTAAGTCAGCTGACCAGATTGCGGATATCTTCACTAAACCACTCGATCTTGCCCCTTTTACATTTCTTTTGTCCAAGTTGGGAATGTATGATATACACTCTCCAACTTGCGAGGGGGTGATAAAGCCTACACACAATAAAAATGGTTAATTTTCATCTAAGTTTGTTAAGCCGTTTCTTAGTTAGGTTAATTAGTTAGCACTAATGAGTTGTACATAGAACTAATGAGTTGTACACAACTAGTCTGATACATGTATATATATTATCATGTAGAGAAGAATAAAGCAAGTTAGTTTTGACCATTCTTTTTTCTCTCATTTCTTTCTTTCTCTTGCTTTATCTCTCTTGGTCTCAATTGGTCACAAGTAAAACTAAAAGTTTCATTCAAAATATAGTAAGTAGACAACCCAATCTAGTGTGAGATATAAAAATATCATAATAGGAGGTCCAAATATTTAAAAACTTAACATACAAAAGTTCGAGAAATGGCCCAAAAAAAACTGCTGAACTTGCAGGAGGAGACTCCAAAACACAAAAACTTGAGTAATGTATGTAGGCTCCAACTTCCACCACATAGTATATCTGACATGACAGGAGAGTCATAGCCACAAAGATAATGTTTAAAATCAATGCTTAAAAATTCATAGCATCATGAATTAACAGAATCAAGTCTCGCATTGTCTACAAAAATGTGTTCATCCCATATACATAGCGGAGACATACTGCAACATTATAATATTGTCTTCCTCTGCTTTTTCCATTTTTTAAAAAGTGTTGCTCGGCACATTAAAAAAGAAAAAAATGAATTTTGAATGTTAAAGATAAAAAAGCTAGAAAGATGCCAACATCAAACTAAACCCTATAAGGAAAAGCATTTAATATGAAAGTAAACGGCATTCCATCCAAATTGTTCATCTTTTGGGGTTACCAAGCAGAAACTATATTGGTTAGAACCAAATCAGCCAAACTTGTTCAGCTTTACTTCGTTAATTTTGTCACAAGATTTTGTCTATGAAGGGCAGATTAGAGCTTGCCAAAGAAAGACCATAGAACACAAAACCCATAAACTCACAAGAAGTTTATAATGCAAAAAAAAAAAAAAGTACAAATAATTATTCGTTGTAATCAGACAATTATTCGAGTGCTTCCTAGGAATCAAACAAGCCTCACCAAATTTGATACCCCAAATAGTGAAAAACGAACAGCTTCAAATTTTAGAAGAACAGGAAGGGATGGTCTGTTAATTACACCATTGCCCGCATAAATCCAGAAGATCCTGAATAAGAAGCTAATATTTTTTAGAACTTGAAGAGAAAAATGAAGTGAAAGATAGAGCATGGAAATCACAAGAAAAACTCACTAGCAAATTTGGCGAAAACACGAGCCAAATGGAGGTAGATGGAATCACGATTTTTCGGCAAGTATGATTGGCTAAAGAAGCTGGGTTCTGGCGAGTCTTTCCTGGTTGGAGACAGTAATAGTCGAAGATGAAGAAGATGCATGCGACAGGAAACAAGTGAGAGAAGGGGCTTACAAAATTTCTGATCTATTTCCTCCCTCTAAAAGCATAAAAAACTCAAAAAATAAAAAATAAAAAATAAAAAAGATAATAAGATATTTTAACAAAGAAGGATAATATTATATTTTAAAATTAAAAAAGAATAAAATTATTTTCTTATTAATTTTCTAAAACCTACATTTTAAGTTAGTTTTTATCTTTTATTATTATTATTATTATTATTATTATTATCATTATAGTATAAAAATATAATAAAATTAAAATTAAAAAAATGAAAATAATAAGAATAAATATTTAACAATACTGACATAAAATATATAATAATCATTACAATATTAGAATTACAGTAATTTTTTGTATTTATTATTATTATTTAAAATGTTATTATTGCTATTATTTTTATTTGAAATATTAAAATTTGATTATAAAAGGTTTTGATGTTGCTAAGTTTGTTTTTATATAAATAAGTGGAAATTATTTTTTACTTATTTAATTATTTTCATTGCCATTTTTTTTGTTAAATTGAAATTTTCTAGTAGTGATTGTATAATATTATCTAAAAGTTTTTAAATATATTTTATAAATTCGTAAACAGGTAGAAGGGTTAACACCGTTATCAAAAGTTTCTTAAATATGGTCATCATATTTAAGTAAGAGAAAACAATATGAAAACATATATTTTTTGAATTTGAAAGAAAAACATTTAAATTTAAAATAGCAAACATACTTTTTTAGAGAAAATAATTGGGGAAACCGATTTTTGGATGTTCCAAGGCATCCATTTGGAAAAAATGCCCAAAATAAAAAAGAAAAATAATCCTATTTGAACCAAGATTTTAAGTTATCACATTTTAAAAGTTTAACTTTTATATTTGTATTTTCTTCTTGTTTCCTCTTTTGATCTCATATTTTTTTATATCTATTGCGCTTATCTAAAAAAAAACATATCAAAACAAGTAATTATATGTACCCAAAATGGTTAAGTACATACAAAGATATAAGCTTCAAAATTTTGAAAATTTTCAAAAAAAAAATTAGTTAGACAAAAATTAGAGGAGAATGAAATTTAGAAAGAGGGGAAAACATTTAGAAAAATTGATATTAACTTTTTGAATTCTCACCCAAAAAAAAATTGCAAGAATAAGAATAAAAAAATTGGAATTTTTTGAATTCTTATAAAAAATTTTTGGTGAGAATAAGAATAAAATTTTTTCATTTTTCTGAATTCTCATAAAAAATGTTGTGAGAATAAGAATAAAAAAATTTGTAATTTTTTGGATTCTCATGAAAAAATTACTTGAAAATAAGAATAAAAAAATTGTTACTCTCACATAATTCTTTCTTGAGAATTCAAAATAGTGTAACTTTTTTTTCTCAAATTTCACAACAAGCTATCATGAGAATAAAAAAATTTTGCAATTTTTTTCCATAATTCTTAGGGTATATTTTTGTGAGAATTAAAAATATTTTGTTAAATTTTTTTCTCACAAAAAAAATTCATGAAAATCATTGGCGCCTCATTCCTAGTATAGTGCAATACATTTGTCATGGTATTTCTTTTGGAATTCTTTCAAAAAAATTCTCACAAAAACAAAAAACATGAGAATCTATCGTAAAAATTGTAAAAAATTATAAATTATGACAAATTTTGCAAAAAAAATTATTATGAATGAGACCAAGTTGTTTAGCCTGCTATATACTATATATACCCTTGCTCACTTATATGTTCTTTTCTAAAAATTGTTATAATATAATAAATTTAAATAAATAGAATATATTTTTTAAAATAAAGAGTGTTTTTATAAAAAAAATTAATTTTTATCCTATTTAATATTATACAGTGCATCACTAAATAAGTGATAATATTATTTTATACAATATCACACCAAATATTACATAATTTTAAAATTTTATCATGTTTTATCTTATTAAATCTTATAACATCTTACCTTATCTTATATAGTGTATTAAATGAATCCTAAATTTTATTATGAGTGATTATAATAGAAAAAGGATTAATTGGTTGGACAAGATGAAGAGGATGGAAAAAGGGTATTAAATAATAAAAATATTTTAATAATATTAAATATTTAAAATTTCTATCTATTGCAATGGAATTCAAGAGTTGCATGCAATTTTTCCTAGATTAGAGAGATCATTGCTACTGGGGCAAAAATCAAAAGAAAAAAGTGTAATTTCTCGTAAAAATTATATATTCAGGATATAATAAAAATTATAACTTCTAAAAACGTCCATGTAAAATGACTCCCAAGTCCCATAATGTGTTTTCCTAAACGCCATCAGAGACCTTGTAGGCCTTCTTCCTACAATTAGTGGGCTTTGGTGGCCATGAGTGGATCGCCCTTAGTACTGTCAAATGAGCCGGGCCATTTAATCAGCAAGCTTATAATAAAAGTCCCAACCCATCAATTTTAGGATGCAAATTAAACGAGCAAGTTCACAAGCTAGCTAGCATGTTTTATATTACATACTCATTTATCCTTTATTTATCATTTATAAGTTCTCTGTGAGCTGTCCTACATTTGCACACATCCATATTAGTCGCCGCGTTAAATGAGTTAGCTTGCACTTAAACGCGCTAAAAACCACATAATGGGCCGATGTGAGCAAATGCGGGCTGGCTTGTTTGAAAAATGAACAATGGGTTAAGAAGGCTTTCATTTTTGCTGGTTTGCACCAAAATATCTGCTTGTTTAACTCTCTTTTTTTTTCACCCACAACAACCTGCTTTTATGAATTTTGGCTCGATTAAATGCAGCTAAATACGAGCTAGCTCTTTTTTAAAATAAAAATGAAAATAAAACAAGCTCGTTTACATCTTGTTTAACCCACTTTTGTTTTTTTTTAATGATTTGGCCCCATCTTTTCAGTATGAGTATGTTTAGTAATTTTTGGCCGGTTTAAATGCGAATCCAAATAAGAAAGTGAAGGTGGATTCACGCTTGCCAAGAGAAAAGTGAAAGTGCATTTATGCCCCATTTAACTGGAATCAGATCCTCTCCCGTGGTTGCCTCTCGTGCTCTCTCCCGTGAGAAATTTGAGCCATCGGATTCATCTCACGACAAAGAAAGAGCCATGTTGCTCTTAGCTCCAAAACGGTGCATCGGATTGTTTTGGCATTTCTGTTAATTGTATCTCCCAAAACGAAGCTCTTCCATCTTCTTCATCATTTTCTTCTTTACACGAAGAAAGGCAACGGCATCAAGCAAGGCGGTGACATTCAGTGAAAGAGATTATCTTTTTCATCCCTAAGTCATCTTCATTAGTGAATCAGTGCCTAAAATTCTCAAACACCTCCCCATCTTCTGCAATCTCAAGGACATATTTGGCTCTATTGGAGCGGAGGTTGATGATGATAGGATTGAACTTCTTTTATCTAAAGTCAAGGGTAAAGACATAACAAAGCTAATTGCCATTGGTAGGGGAAAGTTGGCCTTTATGCCTTCTGGCGGTGGTGATACAGCAGCAATGGCTGCTACTCCTAGTGGAGGTGCTGTCACTGCTGCTCCAATTGCAGCCGAGCCGAATAAAGAAGAAAAAATTGAGGAAAAAGAAGAATCCAATGATGACATGGGCTTTAGTCTCTTTGATTAATTAGTAGGCTGTTCAACTTCTTTTCTTCAGAACATTTTCAATCTAGACGTTTTAATTTGTTAAAATTTTGTTCTAACTTCATTCAGGTGAATTATCTTTGTAGTGAAAGAACTTAATTTGATGAAATCTCAATTTATTTAGTAAAAAAAAAAAAAAAGCGTTGTCCAAGCTATGGCTCCAAAATGCATTGTCACACACGTGTTTCTTTCTAGGCAGTGAGATGAATTCGACGGTTGACATTTTGCGTGGGAGAAAGCATTGAAGGCAACTTCATGGGAGAGGATTTGAACCCCATTTAACCCCCTTCTCATTTTCTAAGGACTGGCCAAAATTTGCTTGCACTAATCCGTTTTGTGATTTTTTTTCCTAATTTGTCAGAGTTTAAATCTTTTACAATCACAACAAATTAATTATACATAGTATAGTCAAAGATAAATAGAAAAAAAAAAAGAGAAAGAGAAAATGAGTGTAAAGAAAAAAAAAATCTCATACATGTTATTATCCCTTTGAACGACATGCTCTTTGATTGCATAATTTTAGAATATCTATTTTCAATTCAATATATTTCTAAATGGGTTTGTGCAAGCAAACACAAGCTTGCCTGTTAAATGTAATATTTCTAAATTTAAATCAATTATTAAATTGGTAGAAGTGTTAGTTTATGATTTATAATTAAATTGTAGTTGAATTAGTGATAATTAATTATATATTTTTAAAATATTACATATTAAAAATCTAATATAAGAAATAAATATTAAAGAACTTTAAATATTTAATTACTAATTTCATATTTTTTAAAATTTTTGAGAAGTCATTTTTTAATTAAAAAATAAAAATGATCCATAATTAAGATTTAAAAAGTATTTAATTTTATGTTTTTAGGATTCTCAAATTATATTAAAATTTCACTTGTCATTAAAAAAAATAAAAAGTTTAGAAATCATAAATTAAAAAAATAATTTATCAAATAAAAAAATTAGTGAAGTTAAAAATATAGTTATAAATAATATATATATTAATTTAGATATTTTTATATTATATATATGATATATAATTATTTATATTAAACAATATATAATATTGTTGAAATAGGCTTTAGGGTCAAATGACAAAAATACTTCATACATGTTTGAGTCCTTCCAGGCAGTTTTGCAGAATAATTTTAAGGAATTTTCCCAGATCGTGGCTCGACCAATTTGTTCAATTTTTATTAGTTGTTAATCGATTTTGAAGGGGCATACCTGCATCAATCCAGAAAACAAGAGCAAGTGAACTTGAGTCGGCCCATAAAAAGAGTTCATAAAGTGAAAAAAAAAAGAGTCTAAAAAATATATGAAACATAGTAGCCCATTTACATGCGAGCTTGCAAGCCAGCTATTCTATTCCTCATACTAAAATAACTGTACTAATTAAGGAGGATGCACTTGCGGCTTGGTTACGAAAAAGTAATAAAGTGACATAGAAATAACATAAAAGCAATAGAAAGGAAACTATTTACCAAGAGATAATAAAAACTTGAAATCCGGATGCTATACCTCCGAATTTCAAGTGAATAATTGTTTTTTTTTCTTTATAGATCTCGGAAACATGCCATCCGAAGTACTAAAGTGACATGGAAATAACGTAAAAGCAATAGAAGGGAAACTATTTATCAAGAGATAATAAAAAACTTAAAATTCAGTTACTATACCTCCAAATTTCAAGTGAATAATTGTTTTTTTTAATTTTATGAAATTAAAATTTTTTTAAATTCAATGAAAATTTAGATTGATACACTTTGAATTTTCTTTAAATTTTTTATTTTATTAATAAAAAATATTTGATTAAAAGTAAATAAATAAATAATATACTTATTTATTTAAACAATTTTAGTTATTATATTAATAAGTATAATAATTATATAAAATAAAAGAAGTGATGTATGTATAAATAAATTAGTTTGATTTAATTACACATCTAAGAAGTAATATCAGAAGCTTTAAGTATTAAAAAAAATAAGTAAAATATTGACTAAAGAGAAATAAATATTTAAAATTAGATTAGGTGATGATGCAATTTTTTTAAATAAAAAAATGGTTTGCTTCAATTTGAATTTAATATAATATTTTAATTTAAATTAAGTTTAATAATATAAGATATTTATCTATATTTTTAAATTTATTTTATTTGAATAAGATAAAAGATTAAGCCAAATTCCTATTGAATTATAATATATTATATTTTATAATTTTATTTCAATAGTTGGTTAAAATATTTCATGAAATCTTTGTTTTATAAAATAACTAAAATATTTATTCGTTGTTAAATATTTGTTTGATTGAATATTTGTTTCATAAAATTAACTTAATTTTGGTTGATTAAACTAACTTAACATATATTTAGTATTTGGTAAAATTTGATTTATAATTTTGGGATGGAAAAAAAATTAAATGAAAAATAACATTAAATAAACAAATTATGTAAGACTTGGTATAAAAATTACACCAATGTAAGTATTATAAATGTATTTATAGTAAATAATTTTCCGCATCACTACGAGATCTTCTCTTTTCATGACGTGGTCATTGTTACTCTAATTCTTTTGGTTCTTGTTGCTTTTGTACTGTAGAATTTGTCTTTAAATCTAAAGATGGGGAATGAACTAGAGGAATCGGTTGATACGGCATTATAAATCCTGATTGCGATGATTCTCTCAGCTCAAAGGAGCAATTAGGATACGTGACATTAAACATTGATGTATTAAATAAAAGCTCGGCAAATGATTCAAAAGAGTTAGATAAAGGTGAGGGTTGTATGTAAAAGGAAGGACCTACTTCACTAACGTCACCAAACTAGCCTAGTAGTATAAGACAAGATGGACCAGGCACACCCATATCCTGTTGCACTGGAGTTGGAATATACGAAGATACACCAGGATTATCGAGGCCAATATCTTGTTGCAATTACCTTTGTTGTTTTTGGTAACTTCTTCCAATAGTGGGCTGTTGGATTAACAGGTGACCTTGACGTCTCTTTCCTAGCTGACCTGTCAGAATCTGAGGCTTAGGAAGATCTGGTGCCTAGTTAGTTGGTTGAAAAAATAGTAAGAATCGCTGCTTACCAAGAGCACGTAGTATATTGCTAAAGTCTCGGCTGACGATATCAAAAAAATCCACAATCAAAGGATCCTGTAAGTGCATCCTATAAAGTCCCTCTACTAAGTTAGCTTAACAAAACAAAAAATGAGTAGTTAAATATAAATATGCAATGAATTTTAAAGACAATGATGATAAAGTTGATAAACTATAGAAAACTATACCGCATATCCAATAGCAGCACTTGACCTCTGAATCCATCAACATATGCATTGTCAGTACCATCACATGTATTCAAATATGCAATCAAAAGGCTCTTCAATGACATGGGATTGGGATATAGTATCTTACCATCTATACCAACGCTAGATGAAAATGTTATGCTCAGACACCCAGTTAGTCTGAGTTCTTTCTCGAAGTTATAAATTATGGAGGGAGTCCAATCTGACGGGTTTTTGAGGAATTAGTTGATGGTGACTAAATTGTCGTAGAACATGATTTAGATGATGCCACTCTATGATCCAGAAGATTATGAGTAGCACAGATGTAATCCAAATATTTAGGAAAGTCAAACAGTACTCTAGAATCAATTCTTGCACTGATTGTGACTGGTACGGGCACCATACAATCTGTAATCGACATTAGATCAAATAATAAGTAAAAGTAAATAGTAAAAAAATGTTGAATATTATAAGTTAAAGTCAGTCACACACCTTATTATCCCTCATTTTATCCAGCACAACTCTATATAATCAGAAAGCTCTAATACTTAAGTGCGGAGGTTGTCCAACATTTCGCCATCTATTACAATGAACAAACATATTATGTAGATCATGTGTGATAAATAAAGGCAACATAATTAAATTAAACATGGAAAAATTTTAATTCTAGTTCATACTTAAAACCCAAAGGTGGAAGTATGGGATATTTCTCAATTCGAGGGTCAGGGGTATGTGTACGTATAGGAAATTGATCCCATACCCACACATGTAGTAATGTTAAGCATCCAGTGATACTAGAATTATTCTTATATATTGCATTACAAAGCTCACGATAAAGATAAGCTAATATTGCTGATCTCCAACTATATCAGCCAACTTGCTCAAAGTTATCTAGTAAGGGCAAATATATCAGGTAAACTCGAGAACTAAATCTATCTGGCATCAACCACCCTTCAATCATACAAAGAATATAGGCATAGGTGAACTGACGCATTGCCTCATCATCCGCATCATCTGCTAGATGTGTGAAGTTATGTGCTAACCAAGTAATAGACAATCGCTGTCGATTAATCTGATCAGTTAGTGGTGTAATTCCTAAAAACCATTGACATACCTCTGGTGAAAACATGTCCCGCCCATAATAGAGTCTCCCTTGATCGGTAACTCTAATTGTACTAATATGTCCTTGAGGGTAATCGTGCACTCTCTTTAAGTAATGTGAAATGTATGTGTCTCAGGAAGCCATCGCTCTATTAGTGTGCTCATTAGCGATGTATCGTACTCGAATTGTCCAACTCGCACAACACCATAAAAGCCATATTGCTTCAAATAATCAACAATGGCTAAAGGCGGATCATCTAAGCGATCATCGTGTAGAACTCATCGAGAGCGAAGTATCCTATCGTCTTATAAATAAAAATAAATCATATAACTAAATCTATTTTCCACCAACTATATAAAATGTTTCACAATTATTTATCAAATATTTAAATTCTTTTCTTCTTCCTTTGTAGTTTATGCATTAAAATAAAATATATTTCTTTTTTACCTTTATATCAATTCTTTTTCCTACTAATATAAAATATTCCTATTTTTTTTAACCATATCAAGTTTTCTCTTCTTTCTCATTTAATTTATTTCACCTAGTTCTCATTCCATATTTTTTCTCTTTACCAAACATTTTAGTTCTAATCATTCCTTCCAATTTTCTTAGACATATTATTTTTTCACAATTAAATTAAAAAATTTGCACTTCCTTCTAAACTATTTAAATTATTTTTCTCTAATCTTATTTTGTTATTATTAATATTAATATAAAGCAAAGATAATATAAATTTTTAAATAATTAATGAAGCATATATTTCTATTTTTTTTCCAACTATACAAATTTATTTCTTTTATTTTAATATCAAATATTTTACAATTATTCATCAAATATTTAAATTTTTCCCTTCTTCCTTTGTAGCTTATGCATTGAAATAAAATATATTTATTTTTTACATTTATATAAATTCCTTTTCCTACTAATATAAAATATTCCTTTTTTTTCCTACCATCAAAAGTTTTCTCTCCTTTCTCGTTTAATTTATTTCAACTAATTATCATTCCATATTTTCTTTATGAAATTTTTTTGTTCTAATATTACTTCCAATTTTCTTTCTTAGCCATATTATTTTTTCCTACTCCAACCCTCATTTTAATATCTTTATAGTTATAAATACATTTATTTCATAATATTTTTCTTTTCATTTTTACTTATTTACTAATTTCATCCTTTTTTCTTTTCTTTTTTTTTTCTATGACTATTTTCCATAATCATGCAAAAAAAAAAAAAAACCACAACAATAATAAAAAAAAATTACAACAAACAAACAATAGTTCATATGCAATTATATATTATTACACAAAAAACAAATGAAAATGCATACATTTTATGATACAATAAAAATTATTATCATAATACAAATTTATCAACATACTTACATTTCTCTCTTGCTACTAAAAAAAATGCTACATGAAAAATAAATTTATAAATATATTTTAGTTGTTAGCTCTAACTTACCTTAGTTTTTGTTATGAAATGTTGATAATTTTGAGAATGCTTCCTTCTTACTCTATAGCAAATCTAAAATTGAGAAGGGTAAAACAAAATAATTTTTACATATATTTCTCAAATACTCTTTTGCAGAAAAGAGACAGAGGAAGAGTGAGGTAAAAGAGGTGAAGGAAATAAGAAGTCTCATGCTCAATTTATAGCCAAATTATAGAGGATGTTTTTGTAATTTTATTTTAATATTATCCATTACTTTATTTTTTAGCCAATCAGAATTCATTAAAATTTATTAGAATGAATCATAAATTGCCTTGTGTCTTAGAAATAGTAATTTTTATCTTCTCCATTTTTTAACTACATCCATGATCAGTCATGTCTCTTGCCTGCAACCTTTGCCTGAATTCAGGCAAGCTGAATTTGGACTCTTGGGTTTCAAATTCAACCTTTGAATTTGGAACTCAAGGTTCTGAATTCATGCAGTCAACGAGGCAATTAATTGCCTCGGTGATCAAGCCATCTATACTTCATTGACTGAGCTTGTATACACCATTGAATACAGTATGTATCTATCCAAACTTAAGTTTTTGTTACTTTTGGAACAATTACTTTTTGCCTTATTATTTTTTATGATTTTTTTTTAATTACTTCTCTGCCAAATAACACAACCCTTAAGGCTAACCCACCATGAAGGCTTGAACCATTTCTTTGGCCGGAAGTTAAGTAGATGCATTGTGGTGCTAAAAATTATTATATATAATTTTTTTTATAATTGTAATTTTTTTAAATTTTTATTAATGCTATTATTAGTTGTATAAAATTATAAAATGATAAATTATAAACTTAAAATTTTTTTGGAGACAAAAACCTCAAAATTGTCACCCTAGGTGACAATTTAGGGTTGTAAATAATTAGTGTCATCTACGAGTAATATAAGTGGCAGACAGTCTATTTAGGACAAATATAAGATGTGATGCGACATTTTGGTACAAAAACCAAAGTCTTGCCAAATTTTTTGGAAAAAAAATTAAGCACGCTAATAGCCGGTCTACTCTCTTTTGGATTTAATTTTTTAAAAATAAAAATTTGTAATTTACTTTTTCAATTTTTTTTAAATTTAATTCTTCAAAATGAAGCATTTCAACTTAAATATTCATTGAAAAATATTTGTAAGCTCTCTCATGAATTAAACTTTATTTCTAATGCAAAATAATGTTGTTTTGAAAATTAAAAACATATAAACAAACCAATATTCATTAGTCAACAATCAAATAAGATCTCGGTTTTATTTAATAGAAGAACTATTTTGATTAAGAAAAATATTTAAAACATTAAATTGAAGAGTTTTATCTTTATCTTTAGAAGATAAATTAAAAATAAACTGAACTTATAAAAACTAAATTAGAAAAAAATATTTTTGAATGACCAAATAAAAAATAATCTTCTAGAATTAAATCATTAATTTATTTAAATATTTATGGTATCCATAAATATAATATATGAGTTCATCTAGATACGTATATATAACACGAGATTATATATAAAACAATCTTAAACTATTGCTAAACTCGATGCGAAAGGTGTTGGATCCTTTGAAGATTAAATGATAATTTAATAACTTAAATTGCTTTTTTTGGGGGGGGGGTTTAAAGTAGATTGTTACATATTGGGGTCAAAATGCAACTCGAGTCACGTTTTTTTTTTATTTTTTAGAAAGACATTTATTTCTGTTGACAATTTGTTTGTGAGGGAATTTATTGAGAGATGATCAAGGAAGAAGCAGTTTTCTCGCTGTGGTGATATAGAGACGGAGTCTTTTGCTAAATTCCTATATTTTCGTAGTGATATTTTTTGTTGCAGTTTTTTTTTTCCTTCTGGTAAGAGGTTTCTTACCTTTTTTTTTTTTAAAGGTGTGTTGCCTTTTGTTTGTTTATTTTTCTTTCTTATAAGTGAATGCTTCAATAAGGATATTCATTTCCTTGCAGTATTCTAACTTTAATATATTATCAAAATAACTCATTGTCTTCTACCATAAGTTTCATTTTATAGTTTTTAACACCTTGATAGATTGATTTCATCAGCAAATTTAAAAAATCTTAAATTTTTGTTGGTAATTAATTTCAATTTACTTTTTTATTAAATCTCTCTCTTTTAAATATCGTGCAATTCAAAGTGCACATCAAATCAATCATAATATCATTGTAGCATTGCATTGATAATTTCACTTTAAGTCGGAATCAAATCCAACGGTGATTGTAGATTCTGATTTCTGAAAAGTTATAGTATTGTTGGAACTTGGAAGGGAGCATTTGAGCCAAAGAATGGAGCGATTTCTTATTTTTAAAATGATTTTTTATTTTTAAAAATAAAAAATAAAAAATAAAAAATAAAAAATAAAATTTGTTTAATAATATATTTTTAATAAAATATTTTGAAAAATATAAAAGTAGAATTGTGTTTTCAAAACTAAAAAAATTAGAATATCTTTTAAATGTTATGTTAATTTTTATCTTGCAAAATAAAAAATAATAATTTTTCAGAATAATCATTCAAATAAAATTTTTTTATTTTTAAAATTTATTCTAAACAATATTTATTTTAAAAATATTAAAATCAGAATAAAATCAAATAAGCCTTTAATCTTTCATAAAAAATTAGTTCTTTATTTAATTTTCATGTGTTATATATATATATATATAATATCAGTAAATATTATTGGCAGTATATTATAAATTGACGGAGAAGTGCATGCAGCAAATGTGGTGAATTTACCTTTCCTATGCTTTGCTGAATGGGAATCAAATAATTAATTCAAATTTAATTTAAATACTAAAAGGTGACCAATGGACACTCATAATCAAATAGGAAGAAGAGGCGGGAGCTTGATCCTTTGCGCATAGTAGAGATGCGCACCACGTGCGTATCTGCTAAATGGTATCATTTTCGTCATTCGATCCCAGCCATTTGTGTAATCGACGGATCTGTAGGTCGCCATGTCAAAAATGAGATGGTGCGTTTCATTTTGGTTTGCCTACCAACCATCAGTGTAACACAGCCATTCATTTTGTGCAATCTATGCCATCCATTAAACACCCCAAAGCTCACCGTTTTAAGCATGTATATACCCCATAATATTAGCTTTAAACGCAACGTATCTTCAGTCTCCTTCTACCTCCAAAGCCATCTCATAAAAGCGCAGGAATGTCAGCATTTTTGCTACCAAGTTTCGTTGTTGACAAGGTAAAATATTTATGGAATACACAAGCAACATTATCTCTATTTAAGACATCTATTTTATTCTTCCATTAGCACCTAATTTGTTATTTATTTTTGCAGTGTTTTCATCCCATTAATTTGATATCTGCGTTTCCTACTAATACCACAAGGGAGGAGATGTATGTTGCCATTTATATGATATTTGGAGATTGAGGCTTCTTCCCCTTTTCATCAGCAATAGTTATTGTAAAAAATGACATAAAGATGTTCCCTTTGTAATTATTTCTTTGCTTGCACTTATAGTATCATACCAACAAGAAATATGTATATATATACATATATATATATACACATGTAAAGTAGATTCTTTTTTTTTAAATAAATTCTCATAAGATTTTTTCTTTTTTTTTGGGCCTAATAAATCTCATATATTATACTTGCATTAGTTATTTTGTTTGCCCCTGTCATGGTCAATAATTACACCAAAAGAAATATTTAGTATTTTTAAAGTTTTAAAGTCATATAATCTTTTATGAAGAATTTAGAAATTGGTTATATTATAATAATGTGAGAGGGTAAAATGCTTGATGTTGTTATAATAAGTATCAAACTATAGATGATAAGCTAAAAAAGTTGCTTTTGATGTAATAAAATGCAAGATTATATGTAATGATAACAAGGTTAAGAAAATAGGTGAGAAGAACAAGCATTTTAACTAGAAGTTTAATGCTCTTACTGACTTGAAATTTTGTGATATATTCTTGCATGTTAAGAAGTTTTTATAGAAATTTTATTTTTTTTTAGGAACCAAAATATGGAGGTTGATTTGACTCCTAAAGTAGGGTTAGAATTTAATAGCCTAGAGGAAGTATGGAACTTTTGGGTTGCTTATGCTCATCGAACTGGATTTGGAGCAAGGAAATATAACATGACTAGGAGTAAGAAAGATGACTCTATAGTTTCAACTAGATATGTTTGCTGTAAAGAGGGTTTGCGATCAAAAGACAAGAGAGACTTTCTGACCACCAAACCTCGACATAAAACAAGAACTAACTGTAAAGCAAAAATGTCTGTTGTGCTCGGAGATGAAAAATATAAAATCAATGCCTTCATTGAGGAGCATAATCACTCGCTCCATCTTCCAGAAATGGTTCACCTATTGTCATCACAGCGTAAAATAACTGAGGTTCAAGCCTATGAAATTGACTCGGCAGAGGATTCAGGTCTTCAACAAAAATCTTCTTTTGAGTTGATGAGTAGACACGCTGGAGGAAGAGCCAATCTTAGCTACACCCAATTAGATACCAAAAACTACTTGAGAACTAAAACACAAAGAAGTATGGTGTATGGAGAAGTTGGATGCCTATTGCATTATTTCCAAGAACAATATTCATAAAATTCATCATTTTATCATGCTTATCAGATGGATACAGAAGAGCAAATTACAAATGTTTTTTGGGCTAATGCTAAAATGTTACTTGACTATGCATATTTTGGTGATGTGATCTCTATGGATACAATATTTAATACAAATCGTGACCATAGACCGCTTGCATTACTTTCAGGATTCAATCATTATAAATGAGTGGTTATTTTTGGTGCAGCATTATTATATGTTGAAACTATAAAGTCATTTAAGTGGCTATTGCAAACTTTTTTGGAGGCACACCAACATAAAAAGCCTCTAACTATTTTTACCGATCAAGATCAAGCCATGGCTCGAGTAATACAAGAGGTAATGCCAGATACAAAGCATGGATTATGCACCTGACATTTAATGCAAAATGGCATCAAGCATCTAGGGAATCTGATGAAAGATGGCTCATATTTTTTAACTGATTTTAAGAAGTGTATGCCTCGATATGCAGAAGAAGTACAATTCAAGGAAGAATGGAGCCGAATGCTTTCAACTTACAATGTTAACAATAACACATGGTTAACCTCAGTTTATAATATCAAAGAGAAATGGGCATAGTGTTATATGAATAAGGCTTTCACACTCAGAGTGCGGAGTACACAAGTAAGTGAAAGCGTGAATACTACCATAAAGAGTTGTACAAGACTAGATCTAGACATCAATCAGTTTTTCAAGCACTTTGAACAAGTTGTGGATGATAGGAGGTACAATGAATTGAAGCATAAGTTTGATTTACGACAAAAATTGCCTCGATTGATTATACAGAGTATCCCTATGCTCTGACAGCTTTCTCAGATTTACACATCTCCATTCTTTAATTTGTTCCAAGAACAGTGGGACCTAGTTGTAGCTGCTAGTATAAAATATAGAAATGAAGAAGAACTTTTGTTTCACTATGTTGTTAATCTAGTTGATGAAGATGGTGAATGGAGAGTTCAATTTAGTCCTAACAACAATTCAATTTCATGTAGCTGTTGGATGTTCGAAACCATTGGAATACTATGTTGTCATGCCTTGAAGGTTTATGATGTGAGAGATGTGTAAAAACTCCCTAAGCACTATCTTATAATAAGGTGGACAAAAGAAGCGGGGAATGGTATCATACATGATATTCGGGGGAATGAAGTCCAAGTAGATCCTAAGTTAGAAAGCACTTGACGATATATATAACTTTGTCCTATGATGATTAGATTGGCAATTGAAGCATCTGATTATCCAAAAGCATTTTCATTAGTGCAAAAAGTGTGTTAGAGTTGACCAAGCAAGTGATAGAACTTTAATCAAGCCAACAATGTCCAACCAACAATAGTGGTGCAAGTTTAGCACTACCAACTGAGTCTATTGGTCAAGCAAAAGGATTCAAAAAAAGAGATGGAAACAGAAAGAAGAAGCGAGAGAAGAGTTGGGTCGAGAAATTAAAGAACAAGAGAAGAAGAACAACTTCTATGGTATGAACATACTACATATCTCTATTTTATAATCAAAAGTCATTATATGTTAATGTTGCTTTGCCTTTTACTTTTAGAGCAATCAAATGCAAGCTAGCACATCTAACAACACACCTGAAGCACCTCTTATAGGATCTCAAAGAGCTGAGAGTGACCTTACTTTTACTCAAATGTTAATGGTGAGACCAGTTAAATTTTTAATACTTAACACCTTATTTTAGTTAATATGGGATTATATTGTGATTTGTGAGCCATTTGTACCATAGGCGCCTCCAGAATTTTCAATGCCATCATTTGAAGCATTGGAGTTTAGTCGAGATGTTTCATCAGGTAAACAATAATGCTACAATAACAATGTCTAAAAGAAAGTATTATATAATATGAAATTTTATTGAAATAAATAATATCATGTACATTGGATTCTTTTTCTTTTCAAGCTAAATTGACAACAAGTGTCTGTTCTAGGTACAGGTTAAATTGGCCTATAATAATTACATTTACTTTGTATTTCTTATTTGTAGCTATAGACTATGACCAATCACAGTTCCAGCAGCAGTACACCTCTTGAAGAATCAGCCCGCCACACATTGATATTATATTTTGTTTTTTACTTTGTCTTGCTTCATACTTGTATCTTGTCTTTTTGCTTCATCTAATTTTTTCCTCCAAACTGGTATACTTGTAGCTAGTTGTTCCAACATCTGCTGTCCAATGGGCAGGTGAAGTCACCCTTCATAAGTTTCTCCAAGATGCCCAACCTGTAAACAATTGTATCATAAGGTCTTGTTTATTTAAATTATAAAGGAGTTTATTGATTTTATCTAAAGAGACAGATGCACTGTTGTATTGTATGAGACTTTAGCTTTTGATTTTAACTTAGCTCTAATTCATTTAAATAGTTGCTTGGGATCTATCAGCCACTGGGCTTCTTTCAAACATATCCATATAGTTCTCAAGCATTTTCAAATCCTTGTTCACATTTAAATTTGGTTTGGATAACTGTTGTGTGAAATTTGTAAGTATGCCTTTTATCCACCTCTAGACAAACTATTGACTTTGCATTTTAGAGATCTGAAAGTAAACTTTACTAACTAAACAAAGGAGAAAAAAACACTCTTATACACATAGTCATAGATAACTCTAATATCATATATTAATCTAATTTACTTGTACCAAACTTAATGTCTGTACAAACTCTAATGTGTGAAAAAATAGCCATACCCTATACCTATACCAAACCAATGCAACATAGTATCCAATGACCATTGCAAATGTGGAATCTCCCAAACTGATGAAGTCCAGGAAACTCACAAATTACTTTATGAGGTGTAGTTTTAAGGGCATTATATAAGGTGGGAGGAGCTTAGGCATACAATTACACCTCCATGCACACAGATTTGAAGAATAAGAATCTAACAATAGATTTAAGCAAAAAAATAGTTATTTTGTGCTAATGCAAAATGACCACTGTTAAAGAGCTTTCTGAGTCCTAAGAATTGAGTAAATTATTAAGTTTCTATTTTAATGACTGTTGAATGGCTTTTAGACCACCTACTCTCACATAAATTTGAGACCAAGACATTATGTAACCCAAAGACTGACTAACTGGTATTTTGATTGACTTAATTACTCTTAAATGGGACAGAATTCATAGCACAAATATCTAATAGCACCATTAATAAAAAATTCTTGCACTAGATAACACTTGCAATAACAAAATTGCCAAAACACTTGCAGACCTATCTTAAGAGTTTTCTTGCACTGGATCCAGTAGCACCATTAATCAAAAAGTATGCATAAAATTTGATATAACACGAACTGGAGAGGGGAACAAGTAAGCTCTTCCAGTCACAGTACCAACTTGCATTTTGAGCTACATAAAGTTTAATTGTTTCATAAAGTTATATATCCTTATTCTAATATCGACAATCAAAGCATAAAATTATAACCACCAATTGGAATTGTAAAAGAATAAACAGCACAGCATAAATCCACAACAGTTGTATTCCATCCCAAGGCATTAACACTAATATCTTATCATTCATATATGCCATTGAGACTAAGCGATCTCTTGTCTCCAAGAAAATGCAAAACATACATGGATATACAATCTTCTTCATGAAAACTTTAAACTCAATAGAACAATCAATTTTAGCTTTCTGCCATCTTCCAACAGGGGCCTTGATACTGTGACCAAGATAGTTCTCCCAATGTTTATCAACTTTAACATCATCCCAATTGAATTCAAAGAATAAAAATTAACAATAAGGCAAATAAAAAGAAGAATGGCAGAAATAGGCTAGGAGATGGAAGCAATTAAAATTTCAACTTGGGAGTAAGATCAAGCAAATTAACAGTCAAGATAATGGTTGGCACGACTGCCATGGGAGTAACAGACAACAGAAGCCACTTGAGCTAAAGATCAACGCCCAATAATCAGTGATAGGAGCAGCAGCCGACACTTAAAGGAAGAGACCTAAAAAAGGAAACCCAAGGATTGAATGAAGATTGCACGAGGGAGGAGACTTACAGATCAATGCTCAACAACCCAAATTAAGAGCTTCAGTCAACAATTGAAACGCACCATTCCAATTTCTACGTGTCGTGTTGCGGATCTGTCGATTACACAAATGGCTAGGATCGAATGACGAAAATGATGCCGTTTAGCAGATACGCACACAGTGCGCATCTCTGCTATGCGCAAAGGAGGCATATTAGGTTCGTAACACATGCTTTGGAGACTGAAAAAGTTGTGATGGGGGGATTTCCCACGTTCTAATATCTAATTAATGATTGCAATTAGGGAGCAATTCAATATACTTATTTCCAAATTAATTAGAATAATGCAATCCAACTTAGATTTATATTAGATCACTTTCTATTCTTCAACTCACATTGTAATAGAGATTTGATATTTGGAACTTGAACCTCTCTATATAATATATACGTGGTTGTGTGTGTGTTTATATATCTTAATTATCCGCTAAGATTTGAATAGGAAAATTCATTATACAAATGAAGGATTTAAAAATTAAAAAAACAAAGGTTTTCTTTTTTTAAAAAATACCAAATCATCTTTTGTTTCCTTGATTTAATATTTCTAAAGTTATTAAATACATTTATCATACCATATTTATTATTCATATGTAAAATTATATCAATTTTTGGTTAAACTTTGCATAATTTAATTGAAACCAATTTTTGTTCAGAGAGATTTATGTATTTTGTTTTAATTTTATTGATTCCTAACCGAACTATTTCTTAATTAAAATCGATATGAAGTATTCAACCTAACTACTTCCCACCGCTTATCACCTAGTGGCTAGTTCAAACAGATTATCTTAAAAAATAACTATTTATAATTAATTAAAGAAGAACGTAAATAAACAATTAAGGATACAAATAATCATCAATAAGCTTCATCTCGGTAATACTAGACTAGCCATTACGATTGAAGGATACAAGTTTAAATCCCAGTATGAATCAAATAAAAACAAATGCTAATAACCTATAACCTTAATTACATTGCATTCAAATGCATTATAAGAAAATAATAAAATTTTTGTAAAATTTTTCTATGAGAAAAATTCAAAATCTAGGAAAATTTCTGTAAAAATCATAATTCTCACAATTTTTGGGGTCATAAAAAAAATTGTAAAAATTCATAACTTTCATAAAATTTTTGTTCTCATTAAAAATTTATATGAAAACATCAAATAAGTTCTTTGAAAATATTTTTTTCAAAAGTTGTGATGAAATTTGTAAATTTTTAATAGAATTCTCATAGTAATTTGTAGTGAGAATAAAAAAATTTTAAAATTTTTGTCTTATTGCTATATTTTATTATGAGAACAATAAAAAAAATTATAAATCAAGGCAATTGTTCTTACAATAAATTATCGTGAAAATGGTTACAAAATTTGCCAAAATTCACAATTTTTTAATGTTTTCATGATAATTTACTATAAAAATGTAAAAAAATGGATTCTCTTAATAAATTACTTTGAGAACCTTAAAAAAAATTTGCAAAATTTTGCAAATTTTTCCAATGTTCTCATGGTTTTTTACCATAAGAACCAAAAAAAAATTGAAAATTTTTATGTTCCTATGATAAAATACCATGAGAGCACAAAAAAATCGAATTTGCAACTTTCTCACAAAAAAATTTTGTGAGAATGTTGTAAATTTTTTAATTATTTACATTACATGTAGCCATCAATTTCTGTTTAAACAAGTGACTCTTGTTTAAATAGTCCAAAAATACAAATCACATTTTTTTAGGTTCTAAAAATTGGACTTAAACCCAACCATTTCTTGAAAGAGTTAAGCTAGAACTTTTTTCTTTTTACTTTCTTAAATATCTAACTTCACCATTAAAACATATAAGTCATACTAAAAATTGACCAAAACATTCCTTATTGGGCATGACAACAATGACAATAATTTTGACAGTAAAATGGTGTTTTAAGAGAGCAAGAATGCAACCTAAAATTCATTTCACAAGTTCACAATCCCCCTAATCTCTTTCAATGAGTCTTAAATATCTAATTAAATATGTCCCTACTTATGGCTTTGCAAAACTATGAGAAATATCAAGACTAAAGCATAGCACAACCCCTACGTATTACACAAAAACCATGACAGTAAACATACTTTTAAAAACTAGAAAAATTGGGATTTTCAACTCTCAAGTAACATGTACACAATTTCATTCCACCACTCCAAACTCTTCTTAAACCCTTGGAGTAACTCTTAAATGTCTAAAGCAAATTGTTAGAACTAAAAAAATCTTAGCCATGGATCCTTGATCAAAATATGACTACTCCAAACTTCAAATTAGCACTTTTTACAAACTAACTTTCAAAGTAGCCTATAACTTGGCTTCCACATACCTAAATTTTGCAATTAAATTCCCATTTACCCCAAACCACTTCTACTCACTCTAGTTTACTAAATTAAACTTGCTAATGTGTAAAATCCCCCCTCCTCTCCCCCCCCCCCCCCCCAAAAAAAACCCAAATGATGATAATGTCTTTACCAAACCACTTTAATTCTCTTAATGGGACATAAATATTTCAAATGGGGGAATTTAGTTCTAGCCTTTGCTAAATCTATCCTAACATATTATGAATAACATATTTAATCTATTCAAAACATAAAAACTCCAAAAGAATGACAAATAATGAAAATGACCCCTTTAAGACCCATTTTCAACCATATAAGCTATAAATTCAAAATGTATCACTTCATGCAATTTTGTACCAAGATTAGCTTCTTTTATCTACATATACACAACTACATACATCATTCAAAAGAATTATAGGGCCAAGCCATCTCTATTCACAACAAAACATGCATATAGCTTTACTAAAAGTGTCTTAATTAGCATTCATCCATGTACATGCTTCATTCCCAAAAAATAAGCACCATGGCATCAACTTGAATATGTAAGTCACATGCATCACACTACAAAAGGACTATTTACATCAAAAGTTATTATGTACAAATAGCAAATAACAAATGAAATTCATAATCATGCATAACACATACTAGTTCAAAGAAAATACACTGACAAAGGTAAGCAATTGCTTGAAAGCTAGCAGTCAGCTAATCTTTAGTAAAGTAAGGCTTAAAGTATATAGCAGAGGAAGTATCTAACCACACAACAAACTATAATTAATTAATATACTTTTCATTATTCTTGTTGCACTAAGTCTAACTTTTTCCATTTCAATGAACCAAGCAAAATTAAATCAAAAGATGCATACCCAATTCAAGTTTCCATGTTCTTCACTCTATAAACTTGGATCTCAACACCTTATAAGCTTCTTCTCACTTTTCCAAACTACAAACAAGCTCCTCAATTAAAGCTCTTGACCAATAAATTAATAACCATTAACTCAGAATGTTGCATTTGTATAAATGGTGAAATTTAAAGAATTCGAACTTGTAGTTTAGCTTACTATTGATAAATTTGGACCTTCTTTTATTCACAAATGACTTCCAATACACTAAAAGCAATTTTCTTCTACTTTCATATTGTGATTTTCAGCCAACAACACAAATAAACAATAATCAAAGTTCAACTCCTTCATTCAAATGCTAATATATTCCATTTACTAGCCTTAAGCTTCACTTTTCAAGTTCTATTTCAATTAAAGAAGGAGAACTAATAGTGACATATATTTTCATCAAATTTTGAATTAAAAGGCTTAAAGAAACTAGAATTTTACCTAGCAATTGCAGTCATCTCCCATCACCTTCTCTAACATCTATGAGCTTTAATTCAAAATTGTCTATCTTCTTCGTAAAACCCATGGCCAAGGACATAATCAAAGCTTCAATGGAGAATGTCAATTTAAAACAACATGCAATAGGTTCGGACAAAATAGGACTTACCTCACTTCAACTTCCAAATTCTATTCTTCACCAAAACCACTATCTTTGTCTATTGCTCTTCGCCTTCATGGTTGAGAATTATCTCCAATTCAGAAATTAACATCATCTAAATGTAAAGGACGATGAATGAAGTTTCATGAATAACTTTTTACAACAGAATTAAAAATGAAGCCATTAAAATGAAGAAACCTTATGTACTTGAATAATCACTTAACCAAATGTTGATTCTACCTTGAGCCAATCAATAGTTATGCTATAGGACTTATTCTTACAGAAGATTAACAATATTAAATATAAATCCCTCTTCCAAGCAATTTACCAAACAATTGGTTTGCACATTTTAGGCTTACCATATAAATACATACTAGCATTTAGACCTTTTAGAAAAGAGAAAATAAAACATTTACATCCTAATAGTTAAATCTTAATAGACCCTTATATTTTATTCTTCCCAACATTAGAAACAACATCAAAAAATTCGTAACTTCAACCATCTTAACTAACTCACATCTTAGAAATTCCTAGTAACACAAAATAAAATAATTTACACTTGCAACATCTATGGTGGCTGAAAGAGGAAAACGAAGAAAAAAAATTAAAGCAAAAGGAATCAAAGCCTAACCTTGAGGTATTATGAGTAAAGGCACGAAGATATCCCTGAATGGTAGAGCTACTTAAATCAGTCAAAACAATAGCAAGCGCAAGACATAGGAAGACGCAAAATGCTAAACTTTGAAGAAGCTATGGTGATTGAGGAGGACATTAGATCGAAGAGGTTTAATAATAGAAACCAAATTCAAGATACTTTTGAAATTATATGAACTATGTTACAAACATATAAAGTATGTGATACTAAATTAAAAATTCAATATAATTGTGACAACATAATAACCTAATTTGATAATGTATACAAATCTAATAGCAATTTCAAGTGATTTTTGGCATGCCTTTTACTTTGAAGGGCAAAAGTGATAATATACCTAAAAGCCCTACATCTGTTATAACTATAAGCCTTAGGGCATATAGCCTTAAAGAGATAAGCAAATAGAGTAGGCTTACAAGCCTTTGAATTAGCAAATTTTCTAATATAATAAGACTTAGTCGATTGGGAAGCCAAGCAAGCACATTTGCACCCTATAACCTTTCCTTTTATCTTCACTTCTAACATCAACAAATAGCAAAAGTTCAAATCCACCTCATCCCCGATTTCACCCCCAATTGGTTTCATTGAAATAGGCAAATTGAATCCATCCACCAAATTAACATCATAGAAATGGAGAGGAGAAGAAGAGGATCCAAGTGTCATTTCAATTAATGTTGCTGGGGGATTACTTGATTTGCCTCTACAATGAAGTTTTTTGGCGTAATTGCCAGTGATGCACAACCCTTTTCCATCGTTGTGGAAGTGCAATTTTGCCTTCCCTAAACTTGACCATTTCTCGGGGACGTCCAGTACTGCTTCTTCTTCGCTTTCGAAATGAAACCCTTTGGTTCACCACACATAAAAAATGTAGGTTTTCACAATAATTTCTTTTAATTCTCACAGTAATCTATATTAAGAATTCAAAAAATTACAATGATATCGTAATCTTATCTTTACATTTCACTTTTTGCTCTACTTTCTCTCTAGCTCTTTTCCTATCAAGAAGAAGTAGTATAACTTTGAGTTAGATCTAAGTTGCTAAGTCAGCATCGTATCTAGACTATAAAACAACGTGTGGTGGCACGTCAAACACTTTTATTAATGAAGGTAACAATGTTAGGGGAAAAAAATAAATTAAAATCTTTTGAAACTTTGATAATTATACCAAACCAAAATAAATTCTTAGGATTGAAAGAAACTCGAATTAAACTTCAAGATTAAAAGTGATCTTTAAAAAGAAAAAGAAGGAAAAACTATCATAAACTAGTAAACAGCGGATCAAATTCTTTGTATGATAAAATATTTTACTTCAACATTCAAAACATGTCTACCATTTTAAGATACAGCATGTGGAACACATTATTAGTTTAAAATGCAGCCTACTTTAAAGAATAGTAAAAAATTATTAAAATTTAGAATACATTACAGAACTCAAAACAATTTTATTTTAAAAAGAGTGGTCAGTCAACCATATACAGGTGCGCGTTTCGAGCAATGATGTGGTTGACGAGGAGATCGCACCAAAAATAACAATTATCATTAAAATAGAATAAAATATCATCAAATTTACTTAAAATTTTTAATGAAATTATTTGAATTCATCAAAGGCAATTATATATTAGTTATAAGAAATCATACAAATAGCCTTAATTCGTATCACATACTTTTGTCTCCTTACTCCCAATATTATGGACATACAGTATCGGTTAGTAGCTGTAATATGAATTTGGATTAGTTGGGGGCAAAGAATACATTGATTTTAGTTTTACGTCAAAGAAAGCTTAATGGGTTACAGTTGTATATAAAAACATGCAAAAAAAGGAAAATAATAAAATATAAACTCATACGAAATACATGTAAAAAACATTAAGACTAATAGTTGGTCAAGGCAGACAATACAAAGCTTTTTGTTTAATAAGATAGCTGAATTTAAAAAAAAATTATTTTGATTCTTTTCTATAATTGTAACAAAAATATTTAAGTAAGTATTTGTCGTAAAATAACTTAAGCCCCTACTGCAACTTATTCACAAGGTCAAAATATTTTCATTTAACTGCATCAAGCAAAAGTAAATTCACGAGAGAAGCAGATCTTCAACAATTTGATCAACTTTTGATTAATTCTGAGAATGTCAACTTCTGTCCTGGATCAGTCAAAATCTATAAGAGATTTCATATACGAGAAAGTTTTAAATTTATTTTTATAAAATAATAATTGCATTATATATTTTATTAATAAATTAGAATGTACCCCTATATCTTGCAGGATTAAAAAAATGTCCCGTAAGTCTCACAAACAAAAAAACATAGGTCTCACATAAAAGAAACAAAAAGAAAACATGGAGGGAAAAAAAAGTCTGACAGCGCATGCAACCCAATGTGGAGATGTACAGTAAATGATTGGTCTACAGCGCAGCTCCCACGACTTTATATATATATATATATATATTGATTTCAATTATTATACAAAATACAACAAATTTACATATCATATTATTTTATGGTATTTGCAATATCAAAAAATATGAAATATTCAAGTATACCAAGGGCTTGGGTGATATGCAACTTCATTGCCCCTTAAAAAAAAAAGTGAGGAAAGTGATGGTAACCACATGTTGCACTATGAAAGTATATACACAAGCATATGTACTGTACATGTAATATAATATAAATAAAATATCATTTTTATGAAAATTTGTTACTAAAATAATTGCTAAGTATTAAAATTATATACTGTAATATAAATTAAGACAACGATAAAAATGATGGGGAATTAAATTAAAATAAAAACATAAAAGTGACAAAATAAAGGAGAGACATGATTTTGGACTCAATCAGGAAATAAAAAGTTTAGAATTATAATTTTCTTTAACATTTTATAAAAAACCAATTAACCTCTCTCTACATTACTTTTAATGATGATCTTTGCTAACATAAGATTCTAATTTACTTGCAAGCATTTTCCAAATTATTACATATAGGCATTCATTTAACCAATTTATAATTCCTTGTGCATTTGATAATGGAGACTAAATTAAGAGTAGGTTCCAATATGTGAGACCAATAAGTATATTTATATCTTACAAGTAAATCAATTCACTTAACATTACAATTTTAATAAATTCACACTACCTAATCCATGGTTTAGTCCTAAAATCATCCTTTCTAAATTCAATTGCCCACATCGTCAAATAGTTTTCTCACACTTAAAAGCATGAAAAATGAGGATTGAGTAAACAAATTATATCATAAATTGCAAGTACAGAGAATAATTACAAATTATCACATACTAGGGTTTATCATAATACCAAATCAACAATCTCAACACATAATTACAAGAGTAAACAAGGAAAAATATAGCATCATTGAATGGGTCTATAAAAATAAGCAAGAAAGAAGGAAAGAGTGGAGAAAACTAGGAGGAAATCTTGTCTTCTCCATAAAACCCAAGCTTTTCCTTTGCTCCTTGAAGCACTCCCAAGCTCCTTCAACTCCTAAAATTGTCCAAAATGATAGCTAGTAGTAAAGAGTCAAGTATATGCTTTAAAAACTAAAAAAAAATGAAGCCCAAAATGTGATCGTTTTGTATTACTTGATGGGCATTGGGACATTAGAATTAGGTGATGTGGAACCTTTGCTTTTATTTGGCATGTGCATTTTCTTCACAGTGGCACCACAACACTAGCTTTGGATGCCATGATGTGAGACCCTTTGCTCCTTTTTCAGCTATTTTCTGCATATTGGTAATGGATTTTCAATAATCTAGCTTTAAGATGACTCTAGCATACATTTTCTTGTATTTACAACCTATAAAAGCAATCAAAGCAAGGTTAAATCTTGTTTAAATCAAAGATAAACCAAAATCTATCATCTATAGTATCAAAATGTAAGCATGAAACTATATATAGTAGTTATGCACATTTTTCTTAAAAATTAGATATTTGAATCCTAAAACTAGTCAATGACAACTAAAATCCTAACCAAAATGCGCAAAATAACATGAACAAATGAGAGTTAACACCCATCAACCTAAACTTTTACTCATTCTTAAGTAAAACAAATTAGAAAAAGAAACAAGAATGTCTGAATGCCCACTTAAAATTCATGCTTGTTAAAATCCTTAGGTGTTGCATTAAATAATCCAATAGGAAGATCAAGCAATAAATACTTGTAACAAAGTTCAAACAACAATGTTAATATTTCCAATAATTTTGAAGTAAATATGTGTTTTGCTAGAAAACCATTCTTGTGTAAGTGTTAAGATTAACTTTATGTACTCTAAAATATATGAAGCAGCCTCAAATATAAGAACTTCATATGCTTTCCTTTTTCCTTTTTCTCTACTAAATTAGGCATCACACAACCCCAAGATCAATAGGACTTTGAAGCTTGTAACATGGCTAGGGTTATGGCTAATAAAAATGGATACGGGACAATGCAAAGACCTTAAGAAAGTTTACATGACAAAATAATGCAAAATGAACACAAATTTTCTCTCTGTACTTCCCATTTTTCTTCCTATTAAACCATTTTTTATGTGAATAATCATTCCACCTTCCCTCAAACTTAGGCCATTTTGATCCCCTATACAAATTTTTTAGCTTTATTTTGCCCAATAGAGCTCAATATGAATTATTATTATTATTATTATTATTATTATTATTATTATTATTGTTATTATTATTATTATTATTATTTCTCTTTTAGTTATTTTTAATAAACATATATACACTAGTATTGAAGTTTAAAGGGAAGAGAGATAGCAAAAACCATGAAGTATCAAGCGTCTACCACATAAGAACATTTGATATTTCCATTACTCCTCATTCAACCCTAACTTCCTTTTCCAAGCAAATGAGTGAACATTTTCTTAAGATACGAGATAATTATTTCTAAGAAATTATGAATTATATGATTTCTCTAAAGTAAGCTCAAATAAGACTTAAGCAAAAGTATAATTTCATAAAGGTCAAGCTTGAAAGGCACAACCGTAGCAAATAAATGCCTAAATCATTTATCAAAATCATGCAATGCCTAATGATACACCTTGAGAGAGTATAATACAAATTCTAGAGCCTTAAGGTTGAGACTGAATATACAATTTAAATTATAAAAATTTTCTCCTGCATTCAAACTATATCTAGCCAATTAGTGTGCAAAATTTTTCAAAATTGTAAGAAAAATGACAACATTAAAAAATTTGAACTTAGCGCAAAGTACAATTGGTGTTGGATTCCTTTTAAATATATCTCCATACAACACTATAATAACTAGAAACAAATATAAATCATAATAGGTATGCAAACAACCAAACTCAAATAAACCAAAAAAAAAAAAAAGAAAGGGAAATTAATACTTTTTCCCTATAGTTTACCATAATTTTCAATTTGGTCCCTATGGTTTACTTTTTTTTTTCCCAAATAACTTTTTGTAGTTTTTTACCATTACATGGTTAGTCATTAATGTTTACCAAAATTAATCATATATTCCCCACGTCTTCTAGATGGCATAACACCATCAAAAAATGGGTGATGTGGCTTATGGCATGTTGAGGTGGCTACACAAGTGGGCAAACCAACCAACACGCTAGCTCCATCTTAGCTTCCTATGTGGATTATAATGTATGTAGCAGCATCTAAAAATGCATAATAGCTACCCACTAGAGAAGGTCACCGTAAAGCGTAATGCACACCATCTGTTTTTTTTTTTTTTTGTGAAAGGATAGATGGAGAGATATTGATCTTGAAAGAAGGAATTGACGGATTGTATGGTTTTTTTTTTTTTTCAGCAACTCAAATAAAAACACATGACAACTCCAAGTCTTTTGTAATAATTGTTCGCTCGTCAAATTAATCCTTTTTTGTTTAGCATATATGGTCACCCCATCACTACTAGAAAATTTCATTTTAGCATCAGAAATTAGCAACGGGAACCAAGTTTGTTTTTAAAATGAGCATTTAGCAATGGTATTAGCTAAGGAACATGAAATCATTCCTTTTGTTATGAAATTGAAAATTTGCCAACAGATTAATAACAACAATTTCTGTTGCTAAAATTTAGAAACAAATGGGTGATGCTAATTTTGTTTCAAAATTAAAAAAAAATGTTAAAAAGAAAAGTTTTCTCTTGTTTATTTAGAAATAAATTTAGCAACATCAAAACCCTTTCTAAACATATTTTAAATTTTCAAATAATAATAACAATAATAAAATTTTAAATAATAATAATAATGATAATAATAATCCCTTACTTTCCTAATTACCTATTGCTAAAATTTAAAATTAGATGGATGATGCTGAATTTATTTCAAAATAACTAATTAATTAATTAAAAAGTACAATTTTATTTAAAAACAAATTTAGCAACATCAAAACTATTTCCGAACATATTTTAAATTTTCCAATAATAATAATAATAATAATCCCTTACTTTCCTAATTATCTATTGCCAAAATTTATGATTAGATGGATAATGTTAAATGTATTTCAAAATAACTAATTAATTAATTAAAAATTGTACTTTTTATTTGAAACAAATTTAGCAACATCAAAATCATTTTTAAACAAATTTTAAAAATTTAAGTAACAATATTTTTTTATTAATAATAATAATAACATTATTATTATTATTATTATCTCACTTATCTCACTATTGCTGCTAAATTGTACTTTTTATTTAAAACAAATTTAGCAACATCAAAATCATTTTTAAACAAATTTTAAAAATTTAAGTAACAATATTTTTTTATTAATAATAATAACATTATTATTATTATTATTATTATTATTATTATTATTATTATTATCTCACTTATCTTACTACTGCTGCTGCTGTTGTTACTATTATTACTGTTGCTGCTACTGTTGCTACTACTGCTACCGCTACTACTATTACTGCTTCTGCTAATAATAATAATAGTAACATTATTATTATTATCTCACTTAATAATAACATTATTATTAATAATACAAACAGTTTTTTCATGGGGAGTAGCAACTAAGTATTGAAGCAGTCATCCAATCTACGAATCCAAGTCAACCACTTGGATCTACTGAAGATTCAAGGCCACGCATTGGTTAATGTGTAGAATAAGATAAATATTTCTAGTTTTAAGTTGTAAACTTTTGGAAGATATTATAACTCTTGTAATGTAAATTTCTAATATTATATATTGAATTTTAATGTAATGAATCAGTCTTTACATTTTAATTCATATTTATTATATTGAAACATATATTAGTATATAATATTTACAACAGATTTTAGAAATGTATATGGAAAGGATATATTTATTTTTTACTATTATTTAGCAACATATTTAGAAATAAATGTAAGTTTCATTTAGAAACAAATTTAGCAACAAATGAAATATTTTTTGAGGGGCAACGAATTGTTCCTTTCAAATTTAGCAACAGATATGCAACCGTTGCTAAAAGTCAAATATTTGTCTCATGTTGACTAAATTTACCAATGCCTATATTTAAAATTAGCAACGCAATTTTTGGTTTCTATTTTATCAACAGATTAGCATAGACATTGCTAAAATGTAGCAAGGTCGAGTTTAACTAAGGATATAGCAATGGCATTATCCGTTGCAAATTCATGATTAGCAACGCCCATTTGCCTATTAGTAACAAAATAATCTATTGCTAAATAAATTTTTTCTAGTAGTGTTTTGCTTACTCTATATAGTTGTCCCTTTTAGCATATGTACTTTTTCGTAAAATATAATTTTAAAATCATCGAACCATTAGATTACACATATGAGTGCATGCTAGCTTTGTTGTTTTCTATGAATTAGAATATATAGAAACAAACAATTAAATAATGAGTTGGTTAAGCATTTTTCTGCTCATCACCTAAATAGGAAAGCAATTAAAATATTGCACTATTGTATTGCAAAAATCAGATAAACCAAATTCCAGCTATTGACTTCTTGCTAGAAACATCCCCTTTGTTTGGTAAGGAAATTTAGATAGGACAGTAAATTTGCTATAGTTAGATGTTTATTATAAGCATAATAATGGGTGTTTATTAAAAAAAATACTCTTAGTTAGGTGTAACATTTTACTAATTTTGAAGTTTCCCTTTTATGCTTTTACACTCTCTCAGTGGCATGTTTGCTAAACTCACATGTTGGTGGTTCTTGGTTAAGTCCCATATCTTGTTATTGTATTGAAATTAGGAAAAGGGAGGACACTTGGCTATTGTCTTCAAACTCCAGTAAGGCCTCACATATGTGTGATTCTTGGTTCACCTTACAGAATGCAATAATTGACTTTTTAGTAATATACTTTTCTTTTTTGTTAAGATCTACTTGTTTTATGGCTATCATTGTGCATAAGAGTCAATTTACGAAGAATCTTTGGAATAGATAAATACAAATAGTATTAGCTGTAAGTACATATCATTCATTACCTTTATAAAAGTGGTGGACAACTTTGGTGCTAATAATTAGCTACATCATTATTTATAATAGGCCATAGTGACATGATTGATGCAATCAATAAAAAGATGCATATAGATAGAAAGGGTGTGCAATAAGAGACAAAAACTAATAATAATACTATTGGTATCTATTTTGACAATAACAAGGATGAAACTAATAGTGATTATTTTTACTAGTACGTTGATAAAGATGTGGTAGAGGAAGTTAGTGGAGGAAGCCATATAGATGACTCTACCATCCATAATCACTACACATCACCTGAAATAGTTCCTATCTCTATGCCATTTGATGTGGATGTGAGGTCTATCCCATCCAATTGTGACATGGATAAGTTGCACTCCAATGATGGTTAAGAGGGAGGAAGGCAATGATACCAACAAATACATCCAATACAACCTTACAAAGATTTGCAAGGAATTTTAGTTCAAACTTGGAATAGAGTTTACATTTATTGATTAGTTTAAGAAAGCAATGAGAGAGTATTCTTTGCTCTATAGGTATGATGTGTGTTTCTAAAAGAATGATAAAGTGAGGTGTAGAGTGGTATGTAAAAGGGAGTGTGAATTCCTAATGTTTGTTGGTAAAGTTTGGGGTTCATTGATATATAGGTTGAAGGCATAATCTGAGATGCACTTGCAATGTAACATTTAATGCTAGAATGGCAACATCAAAGTGGATTGTTGACAAGCTTCTTATTACTATAAAGACTAACAGAATATGAAATTAGCATATCTCATCTCATATATTAAAGAGAACGTCATATTCTAAATTTTCTGTAAATGGTAATGTAACCAAATTAATTAACGAAGAATATCAAGGAAAATGTTAAGGAACTAACCAAGGTTAATTAGGAACTAATAGATTTAATTAAGACTAGAAAGGAAGACATATGCTAGGAAGCCTTATTGAGACATTAGCTTGACAATTAGGTAGCATAGAAGCATATAAACAAAGGCCAAGACAAGCTTGTAAACATCTTTATTATAGCGTCTCCTTACTTCCACCTACATAGAAATATGGGTATGTATATTCAATCAAGTAGCACCCCTATTAGTCGTGTGTAGCATGAGATAAAACTTACATAAATCTTGGAAGGAGTCTTGGAATTATTTAACACATGCATGACCAAAAAAAGGGATGTAGGAATAAGCAAATAAACATGAGAGAATAAGGACAAAATGAAGCCACCTTGACATTCCACTCACTTACAATGTACATTAGTCATTCGGTCAAAGCATTAGTCTCCATTTAGCAATGGGAGTTAGTAGGCAATTGCATGTAATTGAATGTCTTAGACAATATAAGATGAAGACACCTATGTTGGGCGGTGGTGTGGGGGTCATGGAGGAAAGAAAATTTTAATAAACCAAGCAACCACACTTTATGCTTCACTATGCAATATATATATACACATATATACCTACAAATTACATTCGTTTGGTGCTCATATTCTGGTTTACCGTGGGAGTTAAATACCATATTCAATATAGGGCTTAGATAGGGATTTAATATCACTTACATATGGAGTTAAGCAGAAAAGAAACATTTACATGCTGCCACATTATCTAGCATCGAACAAGAAGTAGGTGGAATGGTTATTTAATTACTTCAATCACTTCCCTTTAATATCGTTACCATACAAGAGCATATACATTCACTTGGCTATTTAAACAGTGTTCAGTCATGGGAATCATGTATTACCAATTAAGGACACAACTTAAAAGGGAATGATATATATGTTGTGCTACCACCAAGCCTTACACCGAATAAGTAATGAGAAGAAGGAATTTTAAATTGCCTTAATGACATCCAATAGTGGTGAGAAGCATGAGCTGTCCATTGCACTAGTTATCATCCACCTTAATTCACCTAGGTCGAGAGTAGAAGTGAGAAAAGGGAGCAAAGTTTCAAAAACATGGAGATGAAGGATGAGGAGATACCATGAAGTTTGAAGGGATTCCAAGAAGACTCACCGAAAGTAAGTATAAGAAAGCATCCAAATTCCTTAATTAATTTCACTTAATTGGTTGAATTGCTTAACTACAATATTTTATTATTGTTGGACAACCAAAAATCTTGGAAGGAAGACTATTAGGAGAAGTCTAGGAAGAAGCCATGGATACTTGAAGGTGAGTGCCTAAAATTTTACCTTTAACACCAAATAGACTGAGAGTGGGAGTATAGTGGAAAGAAAATTTTACAAACTAGATAGCTATAAGAATAACACCTTATAAATGTCTTAAATCTAATTAGAGAAATAGCATAGAAAAGGCAGCACA
The DNA here is from genome assembly GCA_026724425.1 of Erythrophleum ivorense. Lineage (NCBI taxonomy): Eukaryota > Viridiplantae > Streptophyta > Magnoliopsida > Fabales > Fabaceae > Erythrophleum > Erythrophleum ivorense. The sequence goes on along the minus strand of JAIUCV010000025.1, from coordinate 4,668,732 downwards.
TATGAGAGATGTTTAGATACTAAATGGAGCCATGCAACTAGCTATTACACTAAGTACATACAGATATTTCTATAATTCGAAATGGACATACCAAGTTTAGGAAGAATTAGTAATTAAGGACTTACCGTGAGGGAGGATAGTAGCTTAGTTTTAATTTAAATCTTGATCATTAATAACTCTTATTCATGGTAATACATGACTGAAATTTTAGGGGGCAATCAGAACAATAAGGGTTAAGGAATAACTTAACTGAATGGCAGTAAAGAAATAGGTAGTTAACACTGTATTCTTTCTATTTACGTATGTAATTGCACTGAATGATTCCTGAATTTCCTATGCTATGTATGGTTGCATGTATGTATACTAAAGTGACTTTTATGAGTACTAGATCACTGTTATTGGCCAATGATTGAAGCACATTAGCCTAACGAACAAATATATATTGCTGTCTGGATATTACCTGCTCCTATATTGAATTGTGCATCAAATGTATCTTGGATAGTATTCAGTGTTGTCTGTATGTATGCTCCTTGAATATAATGTTATCTACTAGGATTTTATCTCATTATAAAGCTAACCATTTTTAAGTATCAATTATACCTTAGACAAAGCCAAACAAGTAGAAACTAGACAAGCAGACTAGTAGACTACGTGTTGTTCTTATAACTAGTTTTGTAAATCCTCTGTGTAGCGTAAAATGCTAAAGCATGATTTTAGTTTTGAGTATGTAAAGTTTTTTTGTAATCCCCTAGTATGCATCTGTAGGATAATTATACGTGTATAACTTCTAGTGCAAGCTTATGACGATGTCTAGCCGAAGTGTTACTTGTTATGGAAAAGTAACTTTAATTACTATTTTCACATGAAATTGATTATCATTATCATGGGATTTCCATGTCCAAATTTTTATAATGAGTTTTCCATCCTTTGGACTAAAGGTATGGAAAGTTATAGGATTGTTAGAATAGATTAGATCAAGGAAACGATATACTAATTCAACTTAGCTTCTGTATGGGATAGCTTTGAGTAGATTTCATAATAAATCTTGTTGAATAGGTAAATGAAGGAATTAATGCATGAGATTTTATGAGAAGGTAGCTAAGATATATAAACTTAGATCTGGAAAGTTTTAGAGTTTCCTAAACTCATTTAATAGAGTAACAAAGGTAGAAAATAGAAAGGATAATGTGTATCGAGTCCAAATAAGGTAGTAGTCTAAATGGTGTTGGTTAAGAGGCTATCCATGGGAATTTTTAAAAAATATTTTAGTGGCTTATAATTCACATAATAAGGAGTCATTCTACCAATTTTATGAGTTTTGGATGACATTTGATAGGGAAAAGAAATCTCACAAAAATAGGTCCAGAAACTTAGATGAATTGTAATTATGGTAGCTTCTGTTTCTTCATAACAAGATGCAAATTTATATGGTAATTAGAAGAACAAAGTTATGAACCTGTGTTTCCATATAGATAAGATAGAAATTACCTAGGTGTGCCAATAGAGATCTCCTAAGTCTAAAATCTTGTTGACAAGATCTTGGATTTTACATTATGGATTCTAAAACATTGTTAACAAGATCTTCTGTTAGTAGTACAAGGTCCTTCAACATTGTAAGTTATAGCATATGATAAGTGTAGTTATGATAGAGAACTACATGGATGATGTGTCAATTAGTAAAGGCTATTGGTTTAGATGAAAGGCCAAGGCTATTCTTGATGGAAGCTGTAAAGCCCAGTATAAGAAGCTATGGGACTATTGCAATGAAGTGAGGTCATCTAACATAAAACAACCTTCTAACTGTAAACAAAAAGATTGTTCCTTGATCAGCTACCTTATTCAATAGACTTTACCTTTTCCTAGATGCTGTGAAGAGGGGTTTTTTGGCAACAAGCAGCTAATTATTAAGTTAGATGAATGCTTCCTTAAGGAGCCATATGGTGGTATTTTGCTCATGGCTATAGCAAGGGACCCAATGACCAATATTTTCCCTTAGCTATGGTGGTAGTGCAAGGGGAAAATATATATTCATGGACATGGCTTTTAACAAAGCTTTTGGATGATGTTAGGAGTATAAACAAATAGGTGTTTGTTTTCAATCAATAAAAGGTAACTTTTTTCCTTACACACTAACCTTTTTTTTTTCTTACATCACACAATAACTTTTTCTTTTACATACTAATCTTTTTTTTTCATAGGTTAATGCCTAGATTTGATGAGCTTTTGCAAGAGGTCAAACATCGTCTATTGTTAGGCATTTGTATGCCAATATCAAGAGCAAATATGGCTATAGGACTGTGGTATGAGACCAAGCGCTTTAGATGGTGGTTAATCTTGATGTAAGGACTTGTTCTTGTAGATGGTGGGGATTAATTGGACTACCATGTAAGCATCTAAATAATTAAAATATAATATTAAATTTAAAAAGTACTTGCACTAATGAATGTGGTTTTTAAATTTTGACCTTTCAAGCATGTTGTTTACTAATAGGCACGACGAGAGAGGATCCATATGATTACTTGTATGAGTACTTAAGGGCACAAGCTTATGCAGCATGTTATTCTCCCATTGTACAACTAGCCAATGGAGAAAACATGTGGATGGATATAGGTATGGAGCTAGTGGACCCTCTGAAGTACCATAAAAGACCTAGAAGACCAAAGAAGTTAAGGAGAAGAGCAACCGATGAGCCTCTTACACTTAACAAGGTTAGCTTAACCAACACGAGCCTAAGATGTGCCACACGTGGTACTAATGGTCATAATATGTGTATTTGCGAGCAACCATTGACTTATGGTGGCCCACCATGTTCAAATTCTATACACATCAGTTAACCTTCAAGTAGCCAACATTAGCCATGACTATAGAGACAAAAGTGTCTTTGTCATTGATTAGTGGAACTATTATGTAACTTTTTGTACTTGATACTTATTTGTGCTTTTTGATGCCATGTGAAGTGGCTTATGGTACCCTTTTGGAATATGTAAAAATTGGAATATGCAGAAGTTGCTAATAACATTACATATTACTTCCAATCATTGTCATATTCAATTTTTTTATTGGTCCAAGCAATGAAGGGCTTGTGCTTTGTAACGACCCTAATGTCTAATCGTAGTAATAAGCTTATATACGCGATTAATAATTATAAATCAAGGTCTAAAGTCATTACAATCACTTGCATTAGGAAAAAGCAAGGAGATTTAAACCTTGATGTTGTTGGAGTCATTACCAAATAATCACAACCATTTATGCACCTAAGTGAATCAAATCCCCAAGTAAAAGCCTTTAAATATATTATCTATTAATTTCAACTCTCAAGAACTCCTTACAAGTGCTTCTAAGTTATTCCTTAACATTCCTATAGGGAAAACCCAAGTTTTCTAGGTTGACATGAGAATTGGAGAACCTTCACCATGGCCTAGGGTCTTTGCGCTGTGGCAAATTGCTCTTAGGGTTCAACTCGCATTTCACACATTTTGCCATAGCGACCCCATGTAGCATTGTGACGAAGGGATTCCTTAAAACCCCCTAACTAGCCTTCGAAGTTCACCGCAGCTAGATACTCTTTGAGTCATGGCGAATTACTCATTGGAACTCTCCTAAGCTAGCCTCTTGATGCTTGCCACAGCGAATTACTCTTTGTTACCCTCTCTAGGCAACTTCGTTGCTTTTCGCTCTGGCTTAGCCTATTTTAGCCGTAACAAAACCCCTCATGTACCTAAAACTTCTAAAATTTTATCTCATACACTCCAACACTCCCTCTAAAAATACTCTAGGATCATCCTCCCTCAGTTTGTGAGACTCTAATAAAATTTATCTACTTGATTTGCCTAACATATCTAACATTACCAATTCAAGGCTTAGATGTTGATTTCTACTCTCAAACTATCATACATCAGCAAATCCCATGCAATAATAGCAAGCAACCAAATTCATACACCACTGATACTATCATTCAAATAGAAATCCCGATAGGGAATCATGCATTACCAATCTAAGTCATCATTTAAGTTAACATACAATTACATTCCCACATAATTGACCATATCTTAATATCAACTAGTTTCCATATCATATATATATATAAATCCATACATCAAATACTAGATTATGTAAGGTTTGGCTCTTTATTAGATACATCATAAGTTATCAAAACATAAAACTCTTACACTTGGCAACACGATTATATGATGATGCTATACATGATAACAACAAAACTAGCATCTACCCTAAATCAACTCAGCTCATGGATGTTTATCCACTTGCTTGCCTTTATCCTTACCCGAAAGATCATCACCTAAAATAGTTTGCCCATGAAATGGGGTGAGATGAAAATTTGAGTAACCAAAGGCAAATTTCATTTATATGTTCTAATTTAATTAAAATATAGGCATAATTGAGATAAGCATAAGAAATTACATCAATTGTATTAGCAAATGAAATAATTAGACTATCAATGGTTACAATCTTATACTAGTAATTATATTTTCACATGTTAAAGGCCAACAACACCAGGAGAGGTCTATCCACAGCACCTACTCCCTAATGAGTACAACCAAAGCTCAATACATTTGGGGTCTAATCATAACCCGATGCCCGATCGAAGTACATGCATGGGTGGTAGCTGTACCACAATTCTACCATGGACTCACAAGGTCCAATCACAACATACAAATAGCCAATCATTCATTATGCATTTAAAATCATTTATGTATAGTAGACATAGAATTAAAGCGGACACATATATGGAATTTAATATAAACCCCAGTTACCTCACTTGTAGCCAATTCTTTAAGAGCTAACAAAATGCTACTTCAGCCTATGGATACAAAACCAAACTATTACTATCCTTAATCATCATTTATATTAACAAACTCATTACTCATGGAGTTAAATGACAAAAAGATTACTTAGAAAACACTTACCAATTACCACAAGAACTAAATTCGGATTTGATTATTCTCACACCAGAAACTTCATAATATCACCTTATACTCCAGGCAAATTTATACAAAATTAATGCCTATACTATAAATCAACTATAGGGGTCTTTAACTAGCAGAAAAAATATCAAAATAAGGAGTTTATACTTACCTAACAATACCTCTAGCTTCAACCTTCAAAATTTCACCCTGAAAACATCAAATAACAAGTTTTAGATTTTAGGTGTGGGAGAAATGCTCCAAATGAAAAGCTAATTAGGTCAAATCAGAGGGAAAGAGGATAGGATTAAGTTACATAATAATTACCTTGGCTAATTTTGTGTCCAGGAATGGGAAATTGTGGATTTCTTGCTAAAAATCCTAGCCTCTCTCCAAACCTCCAAAAATTACTCTGTGTTTCTTATGTGTCTTGTGGTTCTGCAGAGTAAGGAGGCTATCAAAGGTTTAAGGTTTAAGTTTTAGTTCTATTTGGGTTATGAGCTGACCTAAAGGCTTAAATCCATATAGGGGTTTTAGATTTTTACTTTATTGGGTTAGGTTTCATGAGTTGGGCTGCAGAATTTTAATTGGGTTATGCCAAGTTCCAATAGTCAATTTAATTTAGGTCTATATAAGGAATGTTGGGCCAATTATAAGAGTTCATGTAAATTGGGTTTGAGGCCTCTGTCTCATTAAACCAAATTAGGCCATTGCTAGGTAGTCTTTCTTGGGCCAAGTTTCACAATAAGAAGTTAGGTCTGCACCTAAAATCATTGGACCTCTATTAGTTTTTAACCATGACCTACTTAAGTTAATTATAGGCCTACATTAAGTTTCTAACCCAATTAAATTTTAAACCTATATTAATAATTTATTTCTTTATAAATTCCCATTCACATAACTTACTAAATTTTCTATAATAATTATTCTTAATTAACCTAAATCCATGATCAACATCTTAATAAATTTTGGGGTGTTACATGCTTTTTATTTTGACATTTACTTCCAAGTTTAATGCATTATGTGAAAATTTAACAATCCGATATAGTAATTTTTGATGAAACACATAGTCCCAAGAGTGAATGCAACATGTGGCTTTAAATGCACCAAATATGTTATAGTTTCTTTTAATGCAATATGCTCTATTTTTAAATGTAATAAAAAAAACTCACTTTACTGTAATAATAATACACAAATGCTTATAATCTATTATGGTATACTTTTAAAGCAATAAAGTCATTTTTTTTATGTAATATGTCAAGATGGTCTATTTTTATGCAATGTGGTCCCATTTTCTATGCAATACTTATAGTAAATTACATATAAATTCTGTTATAGCATTTTTAGAAGCAATATTTCAAATGATTCAAAAATGTTACGGTCCATCTTCTATGCAATATGTGTAAGTTATAGTATTTTTAAAAGCAAGATGTCAATTGATTCAAATCTATTATATATGGTCCATTCCCTATATAATATGTGCAGGTTATGGTATTTTTAAAAGCAATATGTCATATAATTCAAAACCGTTATGGTCCACTCTCTATGCAATACATGTAGGTTATAGTATTTTTAAAAGCAATATGTCAAATGATTCAAATATGTTATGGTCCATTTTCTATGCAATACGTGCAGCAAATTGCATATATGCAATGTCCAATTTCCAATTTGCTACACTCTCAAATTTCATCAGCTATTAACTTTTTCTTAAGAGCATTTTAACAATCAAGATCTTTCCAACACAAAATAACATAATACCAAGGTGTCAATTCAAAAGCACATTACCATATTAGCTAAATTCAAACTTACAATACACAATGCTTAACAATACATAATTCAAACTTCCCAAGTGGTACAGTTCCTACAATCTAGGGTACATAAATAAGGGACTTGGCATGAAAACTCTCCAATAAAATCCATAGCATAATCAAAGTCCCTAACCAAGAAATGACCATGGCAAAATTCAAGACTTTAATCCTTTGGCTATAGTTTGCAAGGGCATTCTCTTATGCTTTTAGCCTTTCTAATGTCTACCTAAGAATTGGACCATCAAGCCACTTAAAATAACCACAACACCAAGGTTCCTACATACATATGTAAAATACTAAAGCATATGTCAATTTCATTGTAAACTTCCAATAGATAAACCAATGTTTTATGCCAGTATCAATCTAACTTTAGAAATTGTTTTACAAACAATATGTCATTGACTCAAAACTATATGCTAACTTCATTGCATACTTCTAACAAAAAACCAAAGCACATCCATTTTTATTTTGCAAACAATATGTCATTGAATCATAAATTGTTTTCTTACTCAAACAATATGCCATTATCCAAATCTAATAAGCGATATAGACTTACCTTATAGTTTGGGCACCTTAGAAATCTTCTTCTAGGATTTTAAGATGTCCATGCTATGAATGTTGTTATTGGGTCACCACATCTACATTTAACCCTTCCCCTTCTTCCATTTGAATCAAAAATTGACATGTGACTCCATCAACCAACCTGAAGAGATTACATTGGGAACATGAAACCAATTCGCTTGCATTGCAAACAAGATGGAGCAATCAACAAATTATTGATCTTTTCCAAATCTATGAAACCAAAATAAGTTCAAAAACCATATAACTGCTTGACCAAACATCTATACACGAGAATTCCTAAGACTAAGAGGATAAGTTGCATTCGCACTTTCTTTATGTATTTAAAGCCTTAAGACGCAGTGGGTGAGTGGTGCTCCCTTCATTCATCTAATAGAAGTCTTAATCCTATGTCTTTTCCATCAATTGCATTTTGAGAAGAAAGAAGATCATGGTGTGCATTTACATTTCACTAAAAAAAGAACTAAGATTCTATGTGTTTATGTTTTGCAACAACCTTCTCTTGTAGGTAACTGCTATATGTTTTTAGATGCTACTATGTACATTATAATCCACATGGGAATTTGAGATGGAGCTAGCATATTGGTTGGTTTATCCACATGCACAACCATCTCACCATGTCGTTAGCCCCATTACCCATTTTTTGACATCATTATGCCTGTTGGAAGATGCAGGGAGTATATGATTAATTTTGGTAAATATTAGGGACTAACCATGTAATGTTAGCAAACTATAGGAAGTGATTTGAAAAATAGTAAACTATAAGGACCAAATTAAAAATTATGATAAACTATAGAGACTAAAGTATTAGTTTTCCCAAAAGAAAAGTTAAAAGTTCAAGTATAAAATTTTATGTTATTTGACCTTATTGTCCTAAACTACCCCTAATCTTAAACTCAACATTGTTCCCAATGTTGACAAGCAATTAAAGTAAAAGACAATATATATATATATATAGACATGGAGACTCACCTGAATATAGCTCCTTGAATTCTAACAAGTAAAGATGCACCTGAGCTATACCTAGAAGGGATATATACTTAAGTATAGATTAAGTGAGCTTGGTATTAATATTAACCAAAAACTAAAAAAGGAAAGTGATGATAACTAGATGCTACGCTATGAAAGCATACACGCAAATATATATATCACATAAGTAATATAATGATAAATAAATTATCATTCCCATAAGGTTTTGTCACTAAGGTAATTGCTAAGTATTAAAATTGTGCACCTTAATATAAATTAAGACATAAAAATGACAGGAAATTAAATTAAACTAAAGATATAAAAGTAACAAAATAAAGGAGAGACATGATTCTAGACTAAATTGGGAAGTAAAAGGTTTGAGATTATATTTCCCCATAATATTTCAAAGGAAACCAATCAACATCTCTCTATATTGTTCTTGATGATACTCTTTGCTAATATAAGACAATAATTTATCCACAAGTGTCTTTTCGAATTACCTCTTGGCATTCCCCTAACCAATTCATAATTCCTTATGTGTAATATCTTATAATTTGGTAACTAAAATAGTCCCTAAAAAGTGGAATAAATTATTTAAAATGGGGCCAAAGGAAAAGAGAAAGGCAATTAGAGTTGAAAAAGAACTGAAGTTTAAATTATTATGTTAATGAAAGAAAACCCTAAAGTAAAATAAATTGAGATAAATTAAAGGTAGAATATTAATTAAAATATCTAGAAATGAGATTAAAAAATCAGTAATGGCCCAAAACCAGAACTAAAATGGCTAAACAGAATAAATCAAAATCGCAGTAGCAAAATTATACTTTCAGGCAAAATTTTAGAAACTCAACGAAAGAAGTTTTAAACAATAAAGTTGAGTTCACTATAGTTTTCAAAGATCTTAAAAACCATAAGAATCATCAGAACGACTAAAATCTTATTAGTGTATGATTTAAGATGTTGATTAATTGAAATTTTGACCAAACTATTTCAAATTGTTTTGAACCCTAAAAATTTTAAAATAAATATTTTTTAATAAATTAGAGAGCCTAAATTTTCATATGGAACTAAATATATTAAAAAAAGATCTAAAATATACTCAAATGAAGGGATTAAAATTACGGGATGTAATTGAAAATTTTGAAACTATTATAGGTAAGTTTACTTGCAAATTTTGTCTATCACACTAGTATAAACCTTTCTTTACTCTTTCTCCTTTTTTTTTCTTTTTGATGGTTTTGGTTTCTTAAAATAGGGAGTTTTGTTGCTAAACTTATGGAAGAAAAGGCTCTTTTAAAGAAACCAATTGCACAAAAATATTCTTCATTTAAAGTTTTTTCAAGTGATGTATGGATTATGCCAAAAAGCTTGTGTTTCCTTTGAGCTTTTTTCCTCCTTATGTTTAACCAAATGAGAGAAATCCTAAAGGGAGTTTGATTTTGACTTAAACTTGATAAGATTAAGGGTTTTGAAGCATAGAGATTGGGATTATGCAATTAGAATCAATTAAGAAGCTTTAAAATGCAAAGTAAACCACCTAGGGGTTTTGTTTGCACCTTGAGAGTTTTGGAACCCTAGAAAGATATTTCAAATGATGTAAGATGATATTCAAACTAGAAAAAAGCCAAGGAACCTCCCCATGCATCAAATCCCTAAAAAAGAAAATGATAAAACTCTATTCAGCCCGCTTATGGACATAGGTTTGGCCAAGACATGGGTGGAGTAGTTAGGAGCAGTATTTTTTGATTCCAAGGATATAAATGATCTAGATATGAATTATAAAACTAAAGGAACCATTAGAATGAATTTAGAGACCTTATTTTGAAAGGTGAAATTTTAGGGCTCAATTAAGCGTAAAGAAGCAACTTGGCATTGGGCTCATGTAATCATGCATATGATGGCTCTAATGTGTTCTAATAGAGTCATGTGGCTTATATGAAATGAAATTTTGGAGCCAAAAAGTTGAATTATAAGAGTTGCTTCATAAAGCATTCTAATAAGCCATGCATCCACCTAAAACTCTAATTAACATGTATAAGGCTAATATGAGTGTAAACATGGTTCCATTGTTGATTTTGTGTTTCATTTGATGTGTCTAGACCAAATAAGTGAGCTCACATCCAATTGTGGGTGTAAAGCAGAGGAAGAAGGAAAGAATACCAAAGGGAATTAGTAGGAATTCTTGTATCAAGGTAGTCTTTCCTTCATTCTAGTATATGTAATGCTTAGTTTGCTCGAGTGTTTTGGATTGCTTATATGTATTGTTTGCCAATTATGTATATTATTAATTGCTTGATCATCATATACAATTGTATGACATTCATTACATTCGAGATTGAATTGGCTCTGGGTGAGGTTTGCCAAAAAACCTAGTCCTTTGGAAATAGGTGAGGTTAGGCCAAAAGTCTAATTGTAGGTGAGGCTAAGTCAAAAGCCCCTAAAGGTGGGTGAGATTAAACTAAAAGTCCCTAGAGCATGAAATTATTATTGATAGAGACATAGATCCTTAAGGCATAAATATAGTTTATTTATGGTTGCATGACATGCATACTTGCATCTTTGATCTTGAGTGAGTCATATATATATATGCTTGAATGTTTGATTAGTTATTGGGATTCTTTAAGTCTTACTTTTCCTCTATCTCTATTAACCATGGCTAGATGACTCTCAATGAAAAAAGAAAGGTGAGCAAAAAGCCTAGAAAAAGCAACTTTGACAATGGAATTTGATTTAAAGCATACTCTTGAATATATGATTATGTACTTGTATATCTTGATATATGAAAATACAAACACTTTTAAAAGTGCTAGACTATGGTATAGAGACCATTTAAGGATTGTAATATATGATATAATGCAACTTGGTACCTTGAGTTCTTATATGTATATGTGGATTTTTGCATGTGAAAAGATGATTTTTAGTTGCATGGCAAATTTGACATGATGGATTAGTCCTATATGCTATTGTTGTGGATTGAAATTTGTCCAAAATGAGAAATGATATTTTAGAGCTCATTTGGTACCATTTGGAACAAAAAATTAGTTTATTTGAGTCATAAAATGTTCTTTTACTCTTGACAATCCAAATGAGCAAGTTTAGGGCTGAAATTTGGCAGACCATTAGGGAACATATACAACTTTCTAACAAGTGAAAGTTTGCATTTTTTTTGGAGTTTTATGGAATATTTTATGAATTTTTGAATGTAGCTAAATTATGTAGAATTTTTGCAGTACTGTTCATTTGGTCTGTCTCGTATTTTTACAATAGATAGCTCTCATCACAAGCTTTTTAAAGATATCTAATTTGTATTAATCAAAATTGTATAGCTTAAGTTATAAATTGTTAAATTTTAGTGCTTATTATGTGTTATATGGTTCAAAATGTGCACATGACCAAATTTATGGATTTGGTGCTTTCTATGTGATAGCTTGAGCATAATAAATTGGTTATGTATGGAATTGAGAGTTGGAATGATAAGGATCCATATAAGAACATTTCATGACATAGTGACACTTTTAATGAATATAAATTCCACTATTATAGAATTGATTATCATATTTTACCATCAAAGAATGTATATAATACAAGATATATATAAACTATATGATGATATGACATTATGAATTTGATTGAAAGACTTAATCAAGAATAGGTCATAATAATATGGCTATATGATACCTTTTAGATATATTTCTATCTTACAAGTAAATCAATTCACTCAACATGGAAACTTTCATAAATCCACACTACTCAATCCATAATCTAGTCCTACATATCCATTTTTTAAGTTCATTTAGGTTACCCAAATTATCAAATAGTTTCTACACACTTATAAGCATAAAGAATAAAGATTGAATAAACAAATCATATCATGAATTGCAACAGAGTAATTACAACCTGTTACATTTTAGGGTTCATCACAATTCTAAATCAATAATCTCAACTCATAATTACAAGAGTAAACAAGGAGAAACAATGCATTATTGAATGGATCTAGAAAAATATACAAGGAAGAAGGAAGAAGCAGAGAAAACTAGGATGAAATCTTGTCTTCTCCAGAAAACCCAAGCTTCTTCCTTACTCCTTTGAAGCACTCCCAAGCTCCTTCAACCCCTAAAATTGTCTAAAATGATGGCTAGCAATGAAGAGTCGAGCTATATGCTTCAAAACCTAGCAAAGACTAAAGCCCAAAATGTCATCATTTTGTATTAGACGATGATTGCTCTGGGATAGGGAACTATGGCACCCTTGCTTCTATTTCACTGGGGCATTTTTTTTTTCACAATGGCATTATAACATTGGCTTTTGGTGCTGTAGTACCAAACCTTCTAGCTCCTTTTTTAGCTATTTTCCATGTCCTGGCTCTAGGTTTTCAATGATCTAGCTCCAAGATAACTCCAACTTACATTTTCTTGTATTTACAACCTATAAAAGCAATCAAATCATGGTTAATTGTTTTTTAAATCAAAGATAAGGCAAAATTTGTCATCTACAATACCAAAATGTACATATAGAGTTATATACAGTAGTTATACACATTTTTCTTTTAATTAATTATTTAAGTACTAAAACTAGTCAACTAACCATTAAAGTTCTAATAAAAATGTGCAAAATAAAATTAATAAATAGGAGTTAATGCCAAATAAATAATAAATGCATGCCTGAAGGCCCTACACAATGGACATGTATATCAGGAAGGCTAACAAGAAAAAAATTGATGACTTCGTTCACATCATCATATTTAATGTGTGGAATGACTTTCAAATTAAATTTATAATTTAATTTGTCCGAAGGTAATGTATACATACGAACTTTTTAGGGCAGGCACACATAATATGTATGTGTACATGTATGTATATTATAGAAGCAAAGTCATTCGTTCTTTCAAAATGAAGCGAGAAGCAATGCTCCAGTTACAACTTTGATGTGGGTATTAAAAGTTCAAGAGCACAAACAGTAAAGGCATACAATATATGGACAAAAATGAGAGCTATAAGGCTAAAAATCAACCAAATCCGCAACTTCATTGTCTTATACATATCCTCACGCATTTCTGATCCTTGAATGAAAAAAAAAAAAAAAACTAGTCCTTGGCAATTCCACGACTTGCGTGGCATCAACAAAGATGGATATACTCAGAAAAAATACAACATCGATGCTCGGGACAGAGAGCAATCGAAAGCCACCAAAAGTCACCAGGGCTGACATCGATAGACACAACGAATGAAAATTGCAAGTACACCAACAACCTAAAGCATTTACTCAAATTTCTTAGATATAATCTATTATCTAACGCTTATTGTTGCGAACTGGGGAGGAAATTTATAAAAGGATAAAGAGAACATAATGATGAAGGAAGAGAGCTGCCACCACAAGTTAAAGTAGCAATCAAAATGAACGTTTTCAACAGTCACTGATCTTTTGTTGTGCATGCCTCTCTGTGTTGCACAACAAAACTTCTAACTTCAAAAATATAAATAAAAAAACGGCCAGATGGAATGCTGCACAGAAATAGATAAATTCTCTGTTGTGTTGGATCCATGTTCATTTCAACTAGTGCGGTAGCTAGGTTTTGGAAAGGACAAGAACACTGCAAATATTTATATACTGACAACCAATTAAAAGCACAAATGAAATATCAAATTATTAAAATAGTTTTTTATTCACAAGGGATTGAGCTCTTGAACACAAACTCTAGCGACCTATCCTCACCAATCTGAGCTTTCACCAAAATGATAAAGAAGTAGAGAAAAAATTGAGAGAGAACCCAAGGGAAGGCTCATGAAGAGCCGATTAAACTACTATCGTCCAACAGATTCAACAATTGCATTTGAACCCATTTCAAACACTTGCACTTGGCTTCTACTCTTGGCTAGCTTGTTCAGTAAACTAGATAGATTCTTCTTCCTCTTTGATCCATGTGAACCATCCTCAGCATCCGATTTCAGCGAAGAACTCTCCGGTGATTGCCTCTTCAGAGCTGATACCCTCACCGGCTCAGGCGCCGCCTCATCTTCCGAGGCCGAGTTAATCAGGTGCGGAAAGTTCAGCTTGGCTTTGCTGCCCCGCATCTTGAAAGCGGCTTTATCATAAGCCAAAGCTGCTTCTTCTTCCGTATCATAAGTCCCCAGCCAAACCCTACCGCCATTCTTCTTCGGGTCCCTAATCTCCGCTGCAAACTTCCCCCAAGGCCTCCGCCTCACGCCTCTGTAATGCTTCCATTTCAGCGGCGCGTGTATCTCACGCACCACCCCTCCTGCTGTATTATTGACCTCACAATGCGGTTGAGGGGAGGCCATTTCAACCCCAGAACCACCATTGCGGTTACTGCATGAGAGATTTGGGATTGAAAGATTCGTCGGAGAGTTGGAATGATCAGACTGAAGCAGGTATTGATGAACAGATCCCAAAGGAGCAAAGTCGGAATCCATGGTGTTTGTGGCCATTTCTTGATACGCAAAAAAGATAAAGATACTTTCGCTTTTTCTTAAAGTTAGCTTCGCTTTGCTGGAAGCTTGTAGAGGCACCTGAACCCTAAGGTTCATCGCATTATATTTATAGAAATGAATAATGGAATAACATGCTGTGATTATTATATTTTTTTCTCTCTTTACGGGTTGTTTCTTCTAAAATTCCATGGAATTTGAAGCGGCATTGAAGTTTGAAATGGCAGTAAATATATTCACGCGTCATCGTTTATGTATATTAAATAATAATCAATCTTATTTGTGAAAAATAATTTAATCTTATGGTAGTGCAAATGGTTATTTAATTTTCTAAGTTTTGTCATATTTTGATATTGTCTAATGTCTCACTCTATATTGTGGTGCATGCTAATGTTGGAGTAGGTGTGTCAAAAGCCGAAGTCCCACGTTGCTTAGAACAAAAAAAAACTTAGTGTATATATATTAAGTTGTGATAGTGGACAAGTAAATGGGCCAAGAAGAGAAGTGAACTCGCGCGTACAACAACAAACCAACGCAGGGAGGGAATATCTCCGATTTCCCCCCTCCCTTGTGCACGAATTAGACGCGACAATGGGTAATTTTGCTGAATAAATAGGCTTATCAGACGTTACTGAACGTTGGAAGTCTTGATTACTGGTTTAATTGTACCGAGCTCTCGGACATCTTTGAAGCTCTCTCCTCTTTTCCCCCTTCTCTCCTACAGTGTCCTCAGGCATCAGTTTATACTAACACAATCGGGTATAAGATTGTTATTCAACCACAATCGAGTATAAGAGATAATGTAAAATATTACATTTAATTAATAATAAGATTAATTATAAGACAAAAATTCATTTACTTAAATACTTCACAATTTCAAGCAATTTTGTTTTAGCCTTTGTTAATTTTACAAGGGATGATTTACTCTTCAATTTATTTATTTATCTTTAGTTAAAGAACTCTTCTAAAAAAACAACTTAGTTAAATTTGTCATATCTCAAACTCTACCATCACCTCCATTGCCTCTACCATTTTAGGCCGCCACCACCACCACCGCACCAACTCTACTAGTACTACTGAAATATAAAGAGACTCAGAAGGACAAAAATAATCATTTCCTTAAATTTAGAAGAACATATTTTCTTTGTTTACAAAATTGCTTTCGTTTTCATTTTCTTTCCTTTTCAAGATTCTTGCAGTTTGTGATAAAAAGATTCGAATTCTCGTTTTGATGCTATTGGGGGTATGCGTAGTTTATAAAATTGGTATAATATTATTTCTATATCCTAAGGCAGTGTTGGCCAAAGAGCTAAAATGTCAATAAAGGCAATGAGAAATTTTTGTAAGAATTTTGTTTAATGGCCTACTCGTGTGATATGAATGATTAAGTTCATTTTTAGTGATCATTAGTTACAATTTTTATTTTAAATGCCCATTTAAACGTTTTTATGGAGTTTATGAGGTGTTATGGGATTTGATTAAGAATTATGAATTTGCTTTTATGATGAAATAAAATTATTGGGATTACAAGTGGAAGCGTTAATCCTACCCTAGCCTATATGTGTTTTTGTATCTTTCAACTAATTAAAGCACCAGGAAAGTCTAAGACTATAGGCTAGATGCACTTTGAAACATTCTCCTCTTCCATCCCCCCCCCCCCCCTCCCCCCCAGTATTTCGTCAAAGCTATGACGAGAGGTATATATGTTTCCCATTCTATAAAACAATAAAAATTTTCTTATAATTTTCTCACATTTGGTGTAGGTAAGGTAACACCCTACAACTTTTATGCTGCATAACACACAATCCATTTGGCGTACAACGGAAGAGAAGGGTTTATTTTCTCTACTGACAAGGTTTTTTTTTTTTTTTCCAATGAGAACTCTGCTATAAAGGGTTAGTTGAAGGCCCCCCTTGGTCTACCAGGTCTCTTTACACACACACACACTTACTCTTCGATATGATTTGAGACAACAGAAAATTTTTAGGTGTTCTTTTCTTTTTCTTTTTTCTTTTTTTCTTTTTTAGTTTCGAACATGACATAGGCTAACTTATGTCATATATGAAAGAATTCATTTTAAACCATCAAGTTAACCTTTTTTTTTTTCAGTTGGAGAATGCTCGACACGCGCACAAAGAAAGAGTTAGTGGAGACAGAGACACAAGTAGAACCCCTAAAATGCTCGAGGTTAACTTAATTTTTGTCTAGAATTATAATTTTTTTGATTTAAAAAATCACAATCAACCCCTTAAACTATTAGCCTTATTAGTCTTATTATAATAAACCCTCAATCTTTTAAAGTTTAAAACTTTAATTATATAAAATTATTATATATCCTTCTTATTATTTAATTTTTCCCCCTCTCTTCACCTTTTTTACACAATCTATCCACGACGTTGAAATATGAGTCCCCCGCACAGTATTTCGTTCTTAATTCCCAAGTTTTGGGCACCATGTGGTTTTCGGAATGGTGAATGTTTGTGGTATAAGCATTCACACCTTTGATCACTTTTGACCTTTGACCTTTCCTCTAATATAACACTAACAGGATTGGTGAAAAAGAATGCGATGGATGAGGAATAAAAAAGTCATTGATTGCTAACATCTTGTTTGATCATGTTGTGATATTTTAATTTTTTACACCAAATTTGTAAATCTATCATGTTTGGTAAAATTATATTAATGGTTCTTTCTTCTACTACCCTTTAGGTCCAGTAGTTTTAAGTTTTAAGTACCACATTAGGATATGCCTGGCTAAATCAATAATATGAAATATTACAAAATCCTTTAATTTTTTTATTACATGATGATATTACTTTTGTTTAGGTTTAGATGTCTACGCAATTTTTTTTTATTCACTTCTACCAAGCAGTTAATTACTATTATCTATTTGCATTAGCTTTTGTTATATTTGAACTAAGAGATTTTAACTTGCGGAGCTTTTACATACGAAATGTATTTGATTTTGAATTCATAAAAATTTCACTGTTTATTAAGACTCATTTAATTGAATTATTGTCTGTGCATTTTGCAATTCTTTCTATAGTAAATTTAATCATTTTTTTATAAATTAATGAGAAAAAAGACTTTAGTGCTTTTGACCAAGAACTTTAACACATCATATATGAAAGGAAAATTTGGATCCAAGTATTTACCTGTTGCGGAGGTGGATCTTGTCAAAATACTCTGTCCCATGCAATCCTGATCAGAGTCACCTGAGAAACTCAAATCTTCTTTCACACTAGAAGCACAATACTAGAAGAGAAGAGAAGAGATTTTTGTCAAATCTATGTGTGTGTTTTCTCTTTGTGGGAGGAGTTTTGAAGAGGGAGGAGAGGGAGTTGTGTGTTTATCTCAAAAATTGATTGTGCATTATTTTCCATCAAGTTTTCTTCCCATTTTCAAATTAATATAACCAAGCCAATTTAATTTTGAATTCAAAATTCAAAAACAAATAAATTATAATATGATAATAATTGATAATTAATAAATCCTTAATTAATTAATTAATTAATTAATTTCCTTTTTTAAGAAATTGGGTTGGGTGATTAGTTGGGTTAGCCATAAAAAATACCCAATTTTTCAACATCTCCTATTCGTACATAATGGGATGAACAACATATAACTCTTTGCTCCTCTTTGATTTTTATACTAAGTAATCTGTCATGACCGCTTGGACACAATTTTTTTTGGGAACTCTTATATTCAAAATCCTATTATAGGACCAACATAAGAGATGCATCTCTTATATATACATTATATACTTATTTATATGCATTGGATGTCATAGATTTACTCATATATACCATATTATACACTCACAACAAATCTAATCCTGTTAGAGTTTAATTTTACTTTGACTGTCTTTCTTATATGTATAGTATCTATACTTATAATGTTACCAAAAAGAAATTTATATTTGGCATGCTTCAAATACTAGCATAGTTGTATATATCTCAGATAGCCTTTCTTTCACCCACATACCACTTAGATAAGAATCAAGTGCTTTCATAGTAATACTCTTTTAGATCAAATTATTATAACCATAGGACGTATGCTAAAATAGAAAACATCAACTCATCACCTCACAATCTTGTCAAAGTTATAAAGGTATCTATAGAAGGATTAATTTGTTTCTTTTTAGGACTCACACAATAATGAAGTAGAGATATATTCGTTTGCTTCCCAATTATGGTTATTAAATACATAATGTATGAATTGCATGCTATAATGTTTTTCTTATTTTATAAGAGTGTATATTGATTTTATTTATTTATCAACACTTTATACAATTTTAGTCTAAACACATACAATATCTAATTCAAATTCTACTATTCTATTGGGCTTACATAATGTCTTAAAAAAGAATTTGGATCTAGCTTTAGGTATTAAGCCTTGTTTGGTATTGTGGAGGAAAGTGAAAGTAAATGGATTTTTTGATAAAATACGTTTGGTTGCAATAATGGAAGTAGAAATTGAAAGTAGCAATACTGTAGTGAAATTGTACATATATTTTTTTTGGTATTTGGCATAATTTTTGAACAGTGTTTAGTAGATGGACAAGTTATGACTTTTTTACCCTTCTACTCCTACTGACCAACCCATTTATTTGTCTCATCTTTCTCATTTATAACACAATCTTTCCACATGGTGAGTATTATTCATCTTTAGTACTATCATAAAGATTATTTTTAAGCTTATGAAGTGGAATAAAAGTCCAATAAGAACTTAAACCTAATAATGATAATTTATCTAAAGACTTTGAAATATAAAAAATTGTTAGTGAGTACAATTAGATATCCAAGTGAGTCTATAAAATAATTTTTAGATTTTAAAATTTAATTATAATTAATTAATTATTGTTATTATTATTTTTATTTAAAATAATTTATTATTTTTAATAATATTTGATATTAAAAAGAATAAATTATATAAATAAAATCATTTTAAAATACTGACTAATATTTAGTTGGAATTGATCCAGTCAACTATCAATCAGACAATCCCAACTAATCATTAGTGGAAGCAATGCATGCATTGTATTGTTGAATATATATTATTGATATTTTATTATAATATTATATATATAATTAATAAATTAATAAATAGTAAATCAATATGTGTAAAATATTGAAATAAATAGTTATTTTTAATATATTAAAATAATAATTTATAGATATAAATAATTATATAAAAATAATCAATTGATTATAATTATATATAAACAATATATGTATATTAATTATAATTATATATATAAATTATTCTCATATTATTTTTTTTAATTCAAGGGTATTTTGATCATTTATCATTACTTACTTTTTATTTTATCACTATTTCTATCTTGCGAAATAAATAAATAAATAAAAGCATTCATTTTTCCTTTTCTTATCATACCAAACACAATTAATTTAATTACATTTCATTTAACATTTGCTTTCTATTTCCATCAAAAAGGATTCTTTGTACCAAATGAGGTTTTATAAATCATAGGAATCCATAATTTGATCTATATATATTTATGTGTTTGAATCTCATATTGACCTTTTTTTCTCTCATTTTTGTCAAGACGATATATTTATATATTATGTTTCTTTTTATTTCATATTAGTGCTTCTGTTGCCTCACATAGCAAACACAAATGTTTTATCTTTACTCGCTCCTCATGAGCATAAAAGGCGATTGCTTATGTTAGAGAGCCAATCTTATTAACCTAAAAGACATAATCTCATGTGTATATGCTATCTATGATTATGGTATAAACATATCTTTTTAATCAACAATTAAGTTGTACGTAGGGTGTATTACTCTATATTCTATGCTTACCAAGAAACTTAACATTTTCATGCACATCTCTAAGTATAGGTTTCATCAAGGGATCAACTTCTATTTTATGTATAAACATGTTCTGAAATAACACCCTTCTATGCTATTGATATCTCTTATTCTTGTGTCTATGTATTTACTCTTATTATGATATTAAGGGATTTTAGTATAGGCAATGACTTTTCATCTATCATAATTGGTAAATATTGGACTCGATATTCCACCAATGATCTCCAAGTTTGCCACAATTCTTTTTAGCCATATAATCTCTTGCACTATTCCAAAACATACACTAAACTTTACTTCATTGGCAAATAACACTATGTATGACTGTTTCTTACTATTCTAAGATATAATATAACTAGTATCCAGCAATCAATTTCGCATATCTAAATCTCTTTTCTAATATAGTGCTTAGTTTACAATCTCTACAAGTATCTTAGAACTATCTTAATAGCACTTTGATGATATTAACTAAAATTTGACCATTACCTATTTACAAGGTTAATCACTAATAAATGTTTGACCTTGTCTACATCATTGCGTACAATATCTAACAACATTATAGTAAAGAACTTTTACAAAATTTTCTTGATGTAAATTCAATTTGAGAATATATCTCATGACTTAAATTATCACTTTTTACTACAGGGTATTGATGAGTTTACAGTCTTTCATACTAAACCATTTAATGGACTCTTTAAATTTAATTCTCTTGTCAAAAAAGTAATTAATTTCTCTAATCAATTCCCTTATATCTTCATTCCAACTACATACTTTGTTTACCCTTATTCCTCATCTAAAAAATTTCAATGATAACTATTCTTTAATGATTATTCCTAGCTAATGGCATATTATCCATATATAGGATAATATTACAACTTTCTCTCAAATCACTTAATTCAAATACAATAGTTCTCATTAATTATTTGAAATTCATATGAGGTCACTACTCGATAAAATTTCAAATACAATTGTCCAGATGATTGTTTTAATCTGTAAATGGACACTTGGAGTCTATAAACCTCTTGCTCCATTCCTTTTCTATGAAACCTAAAAGTTGCTCCATGTACTTTCTTTATCTAGTGCTCCATTTGAGAATGCAATTATCACATCCATTTGATGTGATTCTAAGTCTAAACTTGTAACTATAGATAGGGTTACTCTAATTTAAACTGAATGATATAACAAATGGGAAGTTATTTTCAAAATCTATACCTTCTATTATGCATACATTTTAGTAATTTAGCATGTGTTTTATCTCTTAGTTAATCCAACTATACTTCTCTTCACCTGAAGAATCATTTGTTCTTAATTACTTTTTAGTCAAATTAATAGTCAACGAAGTCCTAAACATAGTTTGCTCTCATTAAATCTATTTCTTATTATGTTACTCTCATCTAATCTTCTCTAGTAAGATATGATTAAACCTCTTAAACTACACTTAACTCCTTAATGTTCAGTCGAGTACCTCTAAGTGTTACCCTTTTAATCTAAAAATGATGTTCAAACACACTCTTGTGGTTACTTTAAAATAATAGAGTTGTTGGTG
Source organism: Erythrophleum ivorense (assembly GCA_026724425.1). Classification (NCBI taxonomy): domain Eukaryota; kingdom Viridiplantae; phylum Streptophyta; class Magnoliopsida; order Fabales; family Fabaceae; genus Erythrophleum; species Erythrophleum ivorense. Next base: position 4,646,630 of record JAIUCV010000025.1, on the reverse strand, counting down.
CACCATTCTTGTCTTGGACCAAGCTCCCAATTGGATTAATAGGTTAAGGCACAACTACTTATCCTTATTAACTTGGTATTGTGTCTCGTAGGAAGATGTATACTGATGACTCCCTAATTTGGGTAAGAAAAATGTGTATTTTATAATAGATTAGGGAGTCAAATAGCCTATTTCTTGAGTGATCTTGTATAAATTTTTATCCAATCAAAGAAAATAAATAAAATATATCATTTGCAATACTTTTATTAGTTTTAAACTTTATTTGATTTTGATTTTAATCTCAGGAGAAAGGTAGAGATCTATTAGAATAGAATGAGAAAAAGGAAAAAAAGCTGAAAGTTTAATAGCAAGCTATTTAAGTTCCCTCCCTACAGCGAATTTCATTATCGTTGTGGCGAGGAGGCCAACTTATTATAGTGAAGTCATGACTCATATAAGATCCAAGGAGATTCTAGCTACAGCATAAGCAGTAGCGAGATCAACCAGGATTTGGAACCTATAAGCTTTCGCTATAGCGAGAGACACCTCTTGCCATAACGAGATCAGTTACTGAAACGCATAGCTTTGATTTGCATACTAGAAACGTGATGGGCAACTAGGGTTTCATCATTCTAAGCCAGGGGGAGAGTTTCTAAGGGGAAAAACGCACCAAGGAGCTAGGTTTTGGAGAAGAAGAGCTTAGGTTTAAGATTGAAGGCCGAATCAACACAATTTCACTGAGTTTTCTTATATTCTCCATCTTTTCCTCCATGACTCCTTGTTTATTCGAATCTCTAGTTTTGCTTGCAATGTGTTGAGCCATGTGTGACTAGTTTTCTTAGATCTTAGGTTCTCTTGAACCTACTGCCATGTAATGGAGATTTTACAAAGTTAATTTTGGTTGATTATTAATTTAAATGCTTAATCTTTCTGCTATGCTTCATTTAAGAGTTTGGCCATCTCTTTTGTGGAATTAGGAAGGTTTGAGATTAGCTCTTGAAAAAGGAAAATCTTAATGGACTATTTGATTAAGCAACTTAGGATTAGGTCATTCTAGTTCTATTCTTAGATATAGAAATATACTCAAGGAACCCTAAGTAGTGAAAAAGATTGAATACAATTAACCTAACTAATTGTAAAAGAGATCTACAATTAAGTAGGATAAAATTCTTAATGGTTCGAGAGACACTCAAGCTTATTTAATCTCCTTAACCTTCAGATTGTTAATTACCCAATTAATTGAGCAACTCAATTCATGGCAATTAGGGGACAGGAACCTAGGATACTCCTTAATGATTAATCTTATTAGAACAATCTTCACGCTCAATACTAGTTTAAATTTATTCTCTTTAATTCCTTACATTAGTAGTTGCTTGTCTTAACTTAAACGAAAGCAAGTTTCCTTAGGCCTAATTAAGTCTAATTCAATTTTCTGTAGGATGACCTTGATTTATTATATTACAAAAGCGATTCGTACGCTTGCGAAATTTATTGTAAAAATAATGGCTATCAAGTTTTTTGACACCATTATCGGGGATTTGAGTTAGATTTCTTTAGACTAAGTAGATTCTTAGTAGTTTTAGTTCAAGTTTTTTGTTAGTTTAGTTAATTTCTTTCTGCTATCGGGACTTAACTTCTGGATATATTGTTTAGTAGGTACTATAGTTTATGCCACCCAAGGCAAAAACTAAAGTGAGAACTAAGTTAAAGACCAGAAGCATCCAAAATATTATAGTTAAAGGTTTACCTATCGAACTCACATTCAGTGAAGAAGAAGAGATGGAACGAATTGAAGCTCAAAAGAAAACTCCAGTTGAACCACAATCTATATTAAAGAAGGAAATTCAGTTCTAGGAAAAGGACAGAGAGAAGTTCCAGCCATGGCTGAACAGGAGTATGAAAGGCTGGGGGTGAATGATTTTCTTAGTCATAATAATTGAGGATATCAGTTAGGTATTAAAGTTCCAAAATTTCAAGCCAATAGCTTTGAGATTAAACAAACGATGCTACAAATGTTGCAAATAAACAGACAATTCAGTAGTACTTACTAAGAGGATTCTAATAGACACCTCTTAGCTTTCTTAGAGGTGTGTGACTCTTTCAAGCAGAATTGTGTGCCAAAGGATGTGATTCGTTTATAACTTTTTCCCCTTTCTCTACAAGGGAAGGCCAAGGAATGGCTGAATAATCTGTCGAAAGGCTTAATTAAGACATGGGAAGATTTGGAAGAAAGATTCCAAGAAAGTTTTTTCCTTTATGACAATATGGTGGATGCTAGAGTAGCAATTACTAATTTTAGACAATAACCGGGTGAGAATTTGTATGAAGCATGAGAAAAGTTTAAATAATTAGTCAGATAATGCCCAAGCCATAATTAGGACAAATAGTTCCTAGTTCAAACTTTTTGTTCGCGGTTAACTCCAGAGTCCATGACTTTGATGGATTCTATGACAAATGGAGGCTTTGGAAGACAATTAGTGAATAATGTGATCAAATGTCTGGATTACTTAGCAGCCGAGCATGCATAATGTTCTAGTGAGCAGAGATAAGTGAAAATGGTTGAGAAAAGTTTAGAGGATGCCACTTCTTAAATAGTGGTAATGCTTGCATCTATGAATAAGCGTTTTGATCAATTGGAACTCCAAGTTCAGAAAAATAATAGTTATACAGGAGTTAATGCAGTACAAATACCAACCAATTCTTGTGACTATTGTGGAGATGCATACCCTTCTTAATTTTGCCTAACTATGATGACCCTCGAGTCATGTAATTATGCTAGAAATCCACAAAGGGGTCACAACAACCATACTCTAACACATACAATCCTAGTTGAAGGAACTACCCAAACTTTTCATGGAATCAAGGTACATCTTTGAATCAAGCATTGTCTTCTGGACCTAGACCAGTAGCTCCTACATGACCACTAGGATTTACACAATAACTAAGGCAGCAAGTCCTCATTCAAGAAAAAAAATCAGGTATGGAAGAGATGATGATGCAGTTTATGGCTGAACAAAATCGACAATGAAAAACACAAAAATGCAAATTGGACAATTAGCATAAGAGTTGAATGCGATGAAGCAAGGAGGATTGCCAAGCGATACAGTTCCTAATCCTAAAAGAGAAGGGAAGAAGGAATGTGAAGTAATCACTTTACGTAGTAGGAAGCAATTGCCTAAAGTTTACAAGTCTAGGAAGAACTTGGTAAGTGAAGGGGATCAAGTTGTTCAGAAGAAAGGTGTAGAGTTGACTGAACTCGAAAGAAGAAAGGAAGAGTTGAGAAAGGAAGAGAAAAATAGGGATGTGGAGACAGAACATAAAAGTAAAGATAAGATAGTAGAACCTCATAAAAGAATACCTCCTTTTCCTTTCCCACAAAGGTTTCAAAAAAAGGCCTTAGAAGAGAAATACAAGAAATTTATCTAGATATTCAAACAACTTCATATTAACATCCCATTTGCTGAAGCTTTAAAGCAAATGCCTTT